>OVBE01000700.1:0-45562 GCA_900406425.1 Iberis pinnata | reverse complement strand
TTGGTCTCTGAGGTTCGATACCCTTTACTGTGCTACAGTGATCTGTTCTCTGCAGTGCTAGTTTAGGATTAAATTCTTAGCTTATCAAAAGCCTCTAACAATCAAATGACAGGGTTTCATTTTTGGTTAGTTTTCGGACCACGATGTTTAATCACCCAATTTCTATTTAGGTTGACATAAAATCTTATGTTAAAAAGATATTTGTAATATAATCCAGTTCTAAAAAGAGAAAATTTAATAATGTTATAAAAATAAATAATCTTTGCAAGAGCATATAATAGAGTTTTATTATTATAAGATAACTTTTAATTTAATATATATATATATATATATAATTTTTAAAAAGATAAGAACAAATAAATTTTTAGAAATACCTATACTTTTAGATACACAATAAATCTTTTAATAATATTTCACAAGTTGATTCACTTGTAACTTCCTCTTCTCCTTCTTACACGTAAAACTTTTCTTACGTGTCAANTTTTAATCTACAATTATAATTGGAAAAACAATAGAAAAATCCAACGAACCAAATCCTCCACTAACACTTAATTTTTTTCACCCAACCTCCCACTCCTTCGACCAAAAAAAAAAATCGTTTCTCATTTTCGTGTATTAGAAAAATCATAATAGTTTGTTATGTTTCCCTGTAAAATATCTATTATCTTCTTCTCTTTATCGACCAAAGAAGGACTTTTTAAGATTAAAACTCTCATTACGAAGCCCACAGATACTTCTATAGCTATATACTCTACATTATTAATCTTTTTCACTAAATAACCGCTACGAATTCGCCGAGTTGCAGAAAAACATTAATTTCAACAGAGTTCAAGTTGTTGTGATCGAATTATCTATTATCAAGGTACCTATTTCATTTATTTGCATTTTTTATGTTTGTATTGAATTTCTTTTTTTTTTCTTATCCAAGTTCTCTTTCTTTTAGAGCGAAAAAATTCACATCTTTAGATAAATCTAAAAAATATTAGAGATATATGTGAGACAACAAAAAATAATAATTCAAACACTTAAATCAAGAGGATGCTTTAAAATTGAGTTCTAATTCTACTATCTACAATCTTATTTACTTTTGAATTCTATTCTAACAAAAGTAACATTGTTCCACTGGATTTTTCAAAAATAAATTTTGAAAACTATTTTTACGATTTTATCTAGCTATTCTTTTCTCATTTTCCTCTCACAATTTACAAAAAATAAGAGTTACATTATGTAAATTGTAATGTTGATAAATTTTCTGACGTTTCATAGATTTTCAAATATGCATCTTCTCCTTTATGTCTAATGTATAAATCGGGATTCATTTCACAGAGCAAAAAAATGTCATAACTTTAAATAAAACATAAAAATTAAAAATCTTAAAAGCCAAAATAAATAAAAAATGATGAATCGAACTTTCTGATAGCTTTTAAATTTAGCCCGTGCAAAGCACGGGCCTCAACACTAGTATATAAATAATATACTAAAATAAAATATGCATTCAATTTAAAAATAATTAAATATACAAGATAAAAAGAGAAGCGGCTAGACACTTTCAAACGCTTCTCCAATGTGAGGAGCACCTAGACTTACCAACTCTAGCACATCTCCAAACACTTCTCCCTACCCGTTGTGGTCAGGCTCTTGCGGATTCTCTCTTTAAGCCAATTCTCCCAATAGAGATTAAGGCTAGCTTATTCTCTATGCACTCAAAAAAGGTGTCGGGTCCTAACGGTTATTCGGGTGAGTTCTACAAAGCGGCATGATCCATTAAAGGGAATGATTTCAATGTAGCCTCCAANCATTCGGATTTCCCCCCCCCCCCCCCATGGAGTTAATGCTACACTTGTAGCGCTCATCCCGAAAGATTATGACCCACAGACAATCAAATACTATCGTCTGATCTTATGCTGCAATATCATGTACAAGGTCATCTCCAAGCTCTTAGCTAACCACCTAAAGCTAGGACCCCCAGACCTCAATGAACCGAATCAATCCACATTTATTTAAGGCTGCTTTTTACTTGAGAATGTGATGCTTGCCACGAAACTTGTCAAAGACTATCACAAATTAACCATCATTCCCCGGTGTGCTCTAAAATTGGATATTGCTAAAGCTTTTGACACAATGCAGTGGCAATTCATTATTTTGGTTTTGCAGGAAATGGAGTTCCCAGAGTGCTTTGTTCATTGGATACACCTAGGCATCTCAACCGCCACGTTTTCTATCTGTGTGAATGGTGAACCGGCTGGTTTCTTTAAGAGTTCCAGGGGTATACGTAAAAGTTGTGCTCTTTCTCCATATCTTTATGTGCTAACAAATAATGTCTTGTCAAGGCTTTTAAATGCAGATGCAACCTCAGGTCAATTTGGCTAGCACCCGAAATGTCGAGAGCTTGGATTGATTCACCTTTGCTTTGCTGATAACATCCTTATCTTCACGGATGGCAACCCCAACTCGATCTCCGGCATTGTAGATACTATGCCGACCTTTGGTCAAATGTCGGGTCTTAAAGTTCATGTAGAAAAATACTCCATCTACCTTGGTGGCTCCACAACGTTGGGCTATCGTACTAAATCTCTAGCAATTCTTTATCTGGATCTCCCGCTGACTACAAAATACATGACCCATCTTGAATATGAACCACTCCTGGATAGAATCCGCTCTCGTATCAACTTTTGGGCGTTAAAGTTTCTTTATCTAGCGGGCCGTCTCCAACTTATCAACTCAGTTATTGTTAGCATGCTTAATTTTTGGCAATCAACGTTTAACCTTCCCAAGAAATGTTTTCAAGCCATCACTCAACTATGCTGCAACTTCCTTTGGGCGGGCTCCTCTCTCTCACATAATTATGCCAAAGTTGCATGGGATGATGTTTTCCATCCCAAGGATGAAGGGGGCTTGGTATTAAAAAATTAGCAGTTTCCTCAGTGGTTTTCTCTTTGGACTTGATATGGCGCCTCACTTCTACCTCAACCTCTTTATTGGTCGCGTGGACACGACATTATTTACTTCGCTCCTCAACATTCTGGGAAGTTAAGCCTGTCACTCAAGGATCATGGATGTGGAAGAAATTTCTCAAGCTAAGGCCCCTCGCCATTCGTTTTGTCAAGTCCTTTATTGGATATTGTAGGAACACGTCCTTCTGGCATGAAAATTGGTCATAGTTTGGTCCTCTTTTACAACTCAATAGAGCATCGGGCCCAAGGAGTTTGGTGTTCTCTTACACTTGTGTGTAGCGGATGCAACTTCTTCATCTCACTGGCTCATTAGAAGACCTCGAGCCCCAGACTTACGCAACATAGCTGATCAAATCTCCACCATCCCTCTGCCAAGCCCATTAGGCGCTTGCGACTTGCTCCAATGGAAGCATGGAATAGATCTATACAAGCCCAACTTCTCCTCATTACAAACTTGGAATCAGATATGTATATCTTCCCCTAAACTAAATTGGTTTGCACAAGAGTTTCCTCATTTTGCTTTTGTCTCTTACCTTCCTATTCTTGACACGTTAACATAAGGGGACCGTATGCCTATTTAGGGTCATCACCAACCTTGTGTCTCATGCAGTGAGCTGGATGAGACGCATAACCATCTCTTCTTTACTTACCCCTTTACCTTTACGATATGGTCCGACATCACCTCAGGACTTCTACTCTGACGTCTTTCACCATGCTGGAACACCATGATTTTTACCATTCGTAGTAGAGCTTACTCAAGAACGGATTCAACCTTGCTCAAACTTTTCTTCCAAGCCACTATATATTACATGTGGATAGAATGCAATGGACGGATTCACGACAAGCCTCACCACTCGGCCGCATTCATCTGATCACACGTCATTCACACCATCTCTCATCGCATTACAAGCTTAGCTCCAACACATGAATATCCCAACCACTACCTGTCCACTCATTGGCAGGCTCTCCATCCATGAAGCTCCATTCCCGACTCAGTTGTTAAATCCTTAGGTTGCGTTCTAGTTGGTGCACTCTTTTCCTAAAGACTAGTTTTCCCGTTGGGTTTTTCTAGTTCTTTAGGTTTTAATGAGGCTCTACTATAATGATCTCCCTTGACTAAGGATGGACTATTCATACATCTTCTTGCTTTACTTGCTTTGTATAGCTTTCTCATACGTTTAAAAGTAAAAAAAGTAACATCTTCGTTTTCTTCAACTCGAAAACTGCAATTCATGAGCTTATGTTTGTCGATTACAACGATATATATCTCCATCGGGACACTGATTTGATGCCAAGAAACAGAGCAGTTTGGAACACATGAAATTTGTTAGGAGATACAGAAAAGAATTTATGTGTAACATACTAAACCTATAAACAATTATTGAATTTCGATTCATACCTATAAAAAAATTTTGAATTTCGTTTCTTTTGTCTAATTCTCTGCTAAATATTTCTTTCAGGCTACGAGTTCATGAAGACGGATTAAAGACAATGATCAAAAGTTCACATAAAGCTATCTTCACTTCTACTTTGTATTTCTAATAACTCTTAGTTTTGTTAATAATGTTTTGTAAGCTTTTAAGCTAGACTTCTATGGAAGTCACTTGCAATTATCCGATCAATTTAACACCAAGAATTGATCACCGAGTTCGGTTTCACCCTACGTCTCGGGATGGGATCTATGCCCATCAACTGCATCCAATAACCAGTAAAACTTACAAAGTATCTATCCCAAATTTACAAGATAAGATTTGGGATTGATCCGAAATACAACAAGAAAGATAAGAATGCTTCCCTATTACAATCCCTATAGAAAAGTATCCTTCTTCTTGTGCTAATCTCCCTGTTCCTTTTACAGGTAAATGCAGCCCTCTTCAGCTTGAATTCTTGATCATGGAATCAATGGCCTGAAGAAACCATTACTCTGTTTTCTCGAGAAAGACTTAGAAGAAGATCAGTCTTTCTTCTCTTGATCAATATATATATATAACAGACTTAACTAACTATGTTATTATCTGTGCAGTTCTGAAAGGCCCAACAACACAGCAGCCCAGAGAACACATTGATGAGGCTTCTGCAACTAAGGTTTAGGCCCAGATACATTAAAGTCGAAGCCCAATAAGGCAACAACCCTAACAATCTCCTCCTTGATGCCTTATACCTCTAACAATGTCGCCGACACCACCTTTTGAGCTCCCAAAGGCGATTTCTTTTCTTGTATGGTGAACCGCTGCTTTTCTTCTTCCTCTAGACCTAACAAGCTTCTGCATGTTGTTGTAAGTCCTCTAGCGCTCCTCTTTGCCTTGTATACTCTCCTAACCAGTAACTTCGAAAGAGCTGACTTCCTTGTGTCGACCCTTTTCAGGTTTCCGTCGACTCATAGACTTTACCTGGAACTCGCCACAGAAGATAAGTCTCTCTTTATCTCCCTTTTTCCATTTTCTTCTGATGTACTCTAGATCGTCATACTGACTCCTCTTCTTCTTTCCAGATATCAGACCAGAGATTTCTTCAGAAGATTATTTCCAATCTGTACCCTGTGAAGACCAACTCAACACACAGACTAGAAAACCAACAGTCAGATCTGAGACTCTCATCCAGGTAATAAACTCATATCCTCTGACTTAAGAGATACAAATTTAAACATATTAACCTTATCAAACTATAAAAGAAAACTGACCCTTTAAGATTTTTTTATGGTTTGAGGTACAACTTACCTGGATTTGCTCCGAGCCTTTTCAGTCTATCCTCAACTGACCCAAACCTTCTATGAACCGAGGTCCAGGTAAGGATTTGGTAAGTAAATCAGCCGGGTTTTTCGAGGTATGTATCTTCTCAACTGTGACATAACCTAACTCAATAATATCCCTGATAAAATGATACTTAACATCCACATGTTTAGTGCGTTCATGAAAAACACCATTTTTAGCCAGGCAAATTGCACTTTGAGAATCACAGAAAACTTTAGGAACTGACCTAGAAATCCTCAATTCTTTACAAATACCTCTGAGCCATAAGGCTTCCTTGACAGCTTCTGTCAAGGCTACATACTCTGCTTCAGTTGTGCATAAGGTTACAATTTGTTGTAAGCCTGATCTCCAACTGATGGTATTTCCTCCTATCTGAAAAACATAACCTGTAATTGAACGTCTTCTATCTAAATATGCAGCAAAATCTGCATCTACATAACCAATTATATCAAAATTATCTCTCTTAGTAAAAGTTAAATTTTGATTTATAACTCCCTGAATGTAGCGTAGAATCCACTTCACTGCTTCCCAATGAACTCTCCCAGGTTTACCCATGAACCTACTGACCAGACCTACTGCATAAGCAATGTCTGGTCGAGAACCCACCATGGCATACATTAAGCTTCCTACAGCACTTGCATAAGGGACTCTGTCCATTATGGGTGCTTCAACTTCAGTTTCCTTCTCATTCAAACTTTTCAGTTTGAATTGTGTCCCTATAGGAGTAGTTACTGCTTTAGATCTAGACATATTAAATGTCTTTAAGACTTGTGTTAGGTATTTCTTCTGTGATAGGATTAGGGTCCCTTCTTTTCTGTTTCTTATTATGTCCATCCCTAAAATCTTGCTTGCTGATCTTAGATCTTTCATTTCAAAAGTTTTCATCAGTCTAGTTTTCAAATCTTTAATCATGTTCATATCCTTAGAAGCAACAAGCATGTCATCAACGTAAATTAACAAATAAACTTGGTTTAAGACATCAGAACCTTTAACATAGACGCAGGCATCATGCTCACACCTATGAAAAATTATGTTCCTGCATAAAACTGTCAAATTTCTTGTTCCATTGCCTGGGACTTTGTTTTAACCCATATAAGGATTTTTTAAGTAAACAAACTTTACTCTCATTTCCATTTTTAATAAAACCTTCAGGTTGGGCCATGAATATTTCCTCATCTAGAATGCCATGTAGGAAAGCAGTTTTCACATCTAGTTGCTCTAGTTCCATATCGTGTTTAACCACTAATGAAAGTAGCAACCTAATGGAAACATGCTTAACCACAAGTGCAAAAACTTATGTGTAATTAATACCTTCCACCTGTGAGAAACCTTTTTCCACCAATCTAGCTTTATATCTAGGACACTCAACTCCAGGAATTCCTTGTTTCTTCTTGTAGATCCATTTACAACCTATTACTTTGATATCTGTTGGTTTGTCTACAAGCTCCCATGTCTCATTTTTCCTTAAAGATTCCATTTCATCTTCCATCCCTTGTTTCCATAAGCTCCATTCTTTGCTATTTCTTGCTTCTTTAAATGACAATGGCTCTTCAATATCTACTGATGCTGCACCTGCTAAAGCATATGCAACAAAATCTGTGTCAGTAAAGCGAGGTGGTGGTTTTGTATTTCTCCTTACTCTGTCCCGGGCTAGGATACAGTCAGATAATTCTGTAGTGGCAGTTTCTTCTTGCTGAACTTCCTCTAATTTTGATTCTTGAACTTCCTGATATGCTTCTTCTTCTGAGACTCCTCCTTGAACCTGATTTTGATCTTGGTTTCTTACTTCAGATCTAGTTTCTTGATTATTAGGATTCAATGACACACCTTCCATTATCTTAGGAGATTCTTCTTCTTTCATGTGCTTAAATAATTGATGTTCATTGAAGACAACATCCTTGTTGATGACACATTTCTGATCCTCAGGAATCCATACTCTGTACCCTTTAACTCCCTGAGGATAACCCATGAACACTCCCTTGATAGCTCTAGGTTCTGTCTTTCCTTGAATATTATGAACATAAGCTATGCACCCAAACTTCCTTAGATGCATCAAACTAGGCTTAGTGTTAGACCAAATTTCTTCTGGTAATTTGAATTCAACAGCTGAATTTGGAGATCTATTAATTAGATACACAGCTGTTGAAGCTGCCTCAGCCCAGAATATTTGATCTAATTCTGTTTCAGTGAGCATACATCTCACCTTCTCCATGATGGTTCTATTCATTCTTTCTGATACACCATTTTGCTGAGGTGTATAAGAACAAGTTATGTGTCTAACAATTCCACTTTGCTTGCACAATCCATCAAAAGCCTTATTACAAAAATCCTGACCATTGTCTGTTCTTAGGTATTTAATCTTCTTTCCTGTTTGATTTTCAACTTCTGTTTTCCATTCTGTAAACTTCTTAAAGGCTTCATCCTTTGATTTTAGAAAATATATCCAAACCTTCCTAGAGTAGTCATCAATGAAGGTCACAAAGTACCTTGATTCACTGAGACTAGCTGGGGTTGATGGAGAACCCCAGAGATCTGAGTGGATATAATCTAAAATTCCTTTTGATGTGTGTTGACCTTTTGGGAAGCTTTGCTTGTGTGATTTTCCCAACACACAGTTTTCACAGAAAGTTAAATCTTTTATTTCTGTTTCTTTAATAAAACCCCTCTTTGCTAGAATCTTCAATCCATTTAGACTCATGTGACCCATTCTGGAATGCCAAGTAGCTGTGCTATCAATTTTTGATATTGCTGAAGCTGCTTCATACTTTATTACATTTCCTTGAAGGTAATATAGCCCATTGTGGTATTCTCCTGCCAATACCTTTGTTTTACCTTTGTAGAAAGTGATTTTAAAGTCTTCTCCTGTGTATTTGCATCCAGCCCTTTCTAATATTCCATAAGAGATTAGATTTCGTCCCATGGTTGGCATATATCTAACTTCAGACAGAATCACTTCTGAACTGTCAGGATTTACAATCCTTATCTTTCCAATTCCTTTGACTTCACTCACAGTGTTGTTTCCCATTAGAACCTTGCCACCATCAAACTCTTCTAGATCATACAATAGGTCTTTATTAGGGGTTATGTGGAATGTGCAGCCTGAGTCTAGAACCCACTCATCTTTGGTGTCTTGTAAACTTACTGTTAAAACCAGAGGCTCTGAGAATGCAATGGCAATATTTGCAGACTCATTTGAGGATTTATTATTTCCTTTATTCTTTCTTTCTGGACACTCTCTTTTCCAATGTCCTTCTTTGCCACAAATAAAGCATCCCTTCTTGTTTGCCTTATCTGGTTTCTGGTTTCCCTTATCCTTTCCTTTGAATTTATTCTTGCCTTTCTTCCCTTTAGGATGAATATACAGACCTTCTGCTTGATTTTTAGGAACTTTTCCACTTTCCATAAATTCCCTTTCTTTTGATTTCGCAGAGCCTGTAACTTCTCCTAAACTGAGAGTTTGTCTCCCATACTTTAAAGTATCCTTTAATTGGTCATATTTGCTAGGTAGAGAACTTAGAAGTAAGATAGCCTGAACTTCCTCTGATACACTTAGTCCCAGGTTAGCTAAGTCTGCTACCATCTTCAGAAATTCATCTACGTTTTGATCAATAGTTTTAGCATCACTCATCTTGAATGTGTAAAACTTGAGTTGAAGATAGATTCTGTTAGGTAAAGAGGTCTCCATGTACAAACTGTCCAATGTAGTCCACATGTCTGGAGCTGTACTACAATGTATAATTTTTCTTAACACTTTTTCTGTGACGTTTGGTATCAAGACACTTTTTGCCTTTTCTGACTTCTCTACTTTTGCAGGATCTTTCTTCCTCTCTTTCTTTGATGCTTCTGGTTTTGGAGTTGCTGGAACTTCAGTTTCTTGAGATGCAACTTCAGTTGTTTCTTCTTCAAGCAACTCATGGTCAAGAAGGATGTCATCTAGGCCTAGAAGCCTGAAGTGAGCCATCATTCTTATCTTCCATAAACCGAAATCCCCATTTCCATCAAACCTCTCAACATCCACCCTTGTACTTATCATGGTTTGATCTCCCATGAATCTTGTACAGATAAGAGTCTATCTCTGATTTCTTTTCCTTTGATTTTGAATCTTGCTAACAAAAGTCTGATGATCTTTTATACTTTCTTGAATGTCACAGGACAAACAAAACTTGCTACTGACGAGCCCTGAAAGAAAATATTACCAATATCGAAAGATATTTGTTAGAAAGAAAAACTCCCTGTGATTTACCGTATTGCTCTGATACCACTTGTAAGCTTTTGAGCTAGACTTGTATGGAAGTCACTTGCAATTATCCGATCAATTTAACACCAAGAATTGATCACCGAGTTCGGTTTCACCCTACGTCTCGGGATGGGATCTATGCCCATCAACTGCATCCAATAACCAGTAAAACTTACAAAGTATTTATCCCAAATTTACAAGATAAGATTTGGGATTGATCCGAAATACAACAAGAAAGATAAGAATGCTTCCCTATTACAATCCCTATAGAAAAGTATCTTTCTTCTTGTGCTAATCTCTCTGTTCCTTTTATAGGTAAATGCAGCCCTCTTCAGCTTGAATTCTTGATCACGGAATCAATGGCCTGAAGACACCATTACTCTGTTTTCTCGAGAAAGACTTAGAAGAAGATCAGTCTTTCTTCTCTTGATCAATATATATATATATAACAGACTTAACTAACTCTGTTATTATCTGTGCAGATCTGAAAGGCCCAACAACACAGCAGCCCAGAGAACACATTGATGAGGCTTCTGCAACTAAGGTTTAGGCCCAGATACATTAAAGTCGAAGCCCAATAAGGCAACAACCCTAACATGTTTTCAAGCTGATATGGCGGTTGCACAAGGTTTGCTAGGAAAAGAGACTAGTCTTCTGGAGAATTTTCGACATATCACATATGGTCATTTTAGAGATCTAGAGTTAATAACAAACATCCCACATTGGATATTAACCAAATAGTTGGCTAATATATAAGGGGATCCAATTCCTAATCAGTATGAGACCTTTTGGGTTAGAACCCAATAAGAAAATCGTGTGAACCTTTGTGGCTCAAAGCGAACAATATTATATTAATGGGTTATTAGGTTCAAAAATAGCGGTCCACAGAGGGGGTCGTTACACCTTTCCCTTGACCGAAACAAGGGCTTGACTTTTCATTTTAGATTCTTTGGACAATTTATATCGACCGATTATGTAACGTGAGGCCTACTTACTATCTCTATTTAGGTTATGTCATTGTTACATTAATACTTACCACTATGAACTTAACAGAAAACTAGAAGGAGTAACAATGTTACATTTGGAGGAAATGAATTTTCTTTGATCTTTGCAATATGTCTTAAAGATTTAGTCCTTAGTTTTACTGGAAGGTGCATACATATATAAGACAAACCAGAAAGTTATAACATTCTTTCTATAGCTCAAAAACTTGATTCTTCATTCTTGTCTCTCATGTTATGAAATAAGCAGATTTAGGAATTGCATATGCTTATATCAATGGATATTATTCTTCCGTCGATAAAGACTCGGGAATTTTGAATCTGATTATGGTACGTAATATACTTGTACATACATAGTCACTGAGTCTATTCTTGATTGATGTTTCACTTCTTGACAAAATGTTTACATATTCTCATTGCTAAAAGAGATCTAAGCTCATCAATATCAATCCTTGCTAATAAAAGGTAGAAGCTTTAGACCTTATGCCTTAAGAATTTAGGATTGGTATGCAAACTTTATCTCCTAAGATTTTGATTTGTGGTTGGTCATACAAGGGATGGTGGACACCGATGTTTCTGATTATTGGTTTGGCCTCGGCAATGTATTTTCTGAAGCATGTTTTGAGGCAAAACACTTTAACAAAAGCTCGTATGAACATTTCTCGTCAATATGTATGAGAATTTATGTTATTTCTATCTCGATAAAAGTTTCCTCATTCTTTTGTGTTTATAATCAACTTCTCTGTTTGGTTGATTCACAGAGCAACAAACTTTTTGGTGTCTTTTTAGATGATACCATGACCTACCCCAGCAGTTTTCAAGGTGACAATCACAAAACTTAAACTTTGTTGGTTCTCTTACTTTAAGATGCTTTTGATTTCAACTTCTCACCATTTTAACATTTATATGTCACAACTGCACATATGAGAAAATTATCACTTCTTGTTGAGAAGGTACACAACATTATTTCTACAAAGTTAAAGACCAATATTTAAGGCTATGTTAACTTTTACATACGTAATATTTAGTCACGTCAATCGTGTGGTTACAATTCGTCATCTCTGTTTCTTTCTCAACATTTTGATCATAAGCTCCTCTTCTTATCTTAATTATTCTTTAGGATTACTACTTTTCATGTCATTACGATGATAAAGCAAAGAAGAAGCATGTGAATGAAAAAGATTAATTAAGCATTGACATCATAAAAGCTACGAGAAAGGAAAAAAGAAAGTTTATCATCCATCTAAAGAGATTTGACAACAACCGAGAAGTTGTAGTTGTTGTCGTCCACAACTTGAAGAAAACGCATTATCTTGCAACACATCTCGAGATGAAAAAGAAAATCAATTCAAAACTCCAATCAAATATGTGAAACTTGGTTTGTCATAAGATTTCTTTGGCCATGACACTTATTTGACAGTTTTGGTTTTTTACAATTGCATATATGAATGTTAATCTAGATATCCAAATAAATGAATATTTTTTACTATTAGATATTGATCAAATTATGTAATTAAGGATTTATAAATTCGATTTAATTGAAAATTGAATTCAACTGAATATTTTTTTGCTTGGATCTCGATTTAATCGGTTTTTTGCACTTACCGCACAAATTTCTTGTGAGATAAACTAATCTTGACACATATATATGTGAGCTTGGAATGAAGTAAATTTCTTTCAATTTCCGATGTGGGATCTTATTATATATTTTTTAAAAAAAGTATGGTCCATGAAATTTGAATTAGTGTTTGGGCCAAAATTATATTATAGTTTATATTGAAAGATAGACGAATCGATTATTTAGAAAATTGATTAAATTTTGAAATTGTAAAATTATAGAGATATAATTAAGTGTGTTACGATTTATGGGGGAAAAATATAGTAAAGCAAAAAAGATATCGTAATCAGATATTTAGGAAATAATTATACAAATCAAATAATAATCTAAATGTATTTCCATTATACAATAATTTATAATTAATATTGAATATTATAAAAGAAAAACAAATGGTGATGGTATAATAAAGAAACAAGATATTAATATTTCCAAATTAATTTAAGTAATAGAATATTAAGTAATATAAAATCAATATTTCTAAATCAATATAAGTAATAAAATATTAATATTTATTAATCAAGATAAAATTAAATATATTTCAAAAAATTTATTGTAAAAAAATAATTTAAGAGTATTAATTTAAAGTTTAAAAGAAAATGCTAAAAAATAACAAAAACAAACTTTGGTTGGGTCGTTTTCATGCCCGAATTTGTTTAAAATAAAACTAAAAAAGTGGCTTATTTTCATGAAACCAATAATAAAATTTATTATTTTCAGTTATTATTATTCAGTTTCATTGAAAACCAAATAAATGAATAACGTTTTTCCTATTTAGATCTTGATCAAATATGCAATAAAACAATACAAAATATTATTAATCACATCCAGTTTATAAATTCAATTTAATTGAAAATCGAAGTTAACTGAATATTTTTTGTTCTTGTGATGATATAATAATTAATAATTATTTAAATAGTAATTAAATTATTATAAGTAAAATGTAAAATCATTAATTTAAGAGAAAATTAGGTAATAAAGTACTAAAAAGTTTTATAATTTGCTAAAATGGTATTTTATCAAAGTTTTTGTATTTAGGTACTTTTTTCTTTTGTAAATGATAAATTGTTTATGAATGATGAATGTGAATTGTTCGTGTGAATGATTAAATAAAAATTACATATTTCCCAAATTAAAAAACAAAAGTATCTATTTTCAAAATAAAGAATAAAAAGTACCCAATTTACAAAATTAATAATGATTTAATTATGTTATAAGTGATCCAAACTATTTGTTTTGTGCATACTTATAACCATTTAACAAAAGATTATGTAGATGTTATATCTGCTTAAATAGGGGTGTTCAATACATTAAAATCGAACCGAACGGAATTAGGCGATATGGTATGGTTTTGGATAAACCATGAAAACTATTTCGATATATATTTATAAAAACCATGGATATATATGGATATGGTAAGGATATTAACTGACAAACCCGATTAAACCGAAAAAACCGATAGTTTTTATTTTTATTTTAAATAATATAATATATATTATATACTTATATAATGATCTACATTGATTTACCATTTACTAGGAACAAAAGAAAAAAACCAATGTCCACTATAATTATATATATATTTTTAGTAATTTAAATATTTAATGTTGATATTTAGATAATATAATATAATATTTATTATATAATTAAATAATCTACATAAATATACAATTTGCTAATCAAATAAAGAAAAATCAATGTCCACTATCAGGAAAAAGTTTCTTAGTAATTCAAATATTTATGCATTAGTTTGTTACATTGTAAATAAATCAGCTGAATCAAAATTATTAATAATTTTTATTTTAAATAAAAATATAATTTTATGTGCATTATGAGAAGACAATAATTAATGGTGACTGACTTTAATGCGAAAAATTCTCGGAATTTTGGTGTTTTTTGTTGTCATTATAAAATTTTATTTTATTTATTTATTATTTTTTAACTTCTATGTCTCTTATGAAACTATTATAGTTCCTTTTTTTTAAAGCAAGTTCCTTTTTTTTACTTCCTTCCACACAAATTAAGAAACCATTAATCTTAGGCTATAAATATATAACTTTCTTAAAACTAAACATTATCCTATAACAATCTTTCTTGAAATCTACAATTTATCTTTAATTATGCATAAAAAAAACCAAAAAAAAATCTATCTTTTTGAAACAAAAAAGCCTACAAAAATCTATTAATAAGAAACAGAGATAGTATAATTTAGAGGGAGTAGAACTTAGTGAATAATGTATTTATCACTACAAGAAAAAGGTAGTTTTACATCACTAATAATGCATCACAAAAATAAATAATATAAAATTAAATTATTTATTAGTAAATGATATAAAATAGAGTCAATTTTTTAATAAACGATACTAAATCGATAATTTTACATCATTTAGAATAAATGTTGTTATTTTCAAAATAATAACATTAATTCTATTAAAAATGATATCAATTATTTATAATTTACATCACTTTATAATAACTGACATAAATTATTATTGATTTGTATCATTTATAAAAATTTGAAGCAAAATATAAATTTACATCAATTAATATTGATGTATTTATATTTTTGATTAACATCATTTAAAAACGGATATTAATAATGTATCACATAAATAAATAATTAAAAATAAATTCATTTACTAATAAATGATATAAAATAAAGTAAGTTTTTAAAAAATGAAATAAAACATATAATTTTACCTCATTTAGTTGAAATGTTGTCTTCAACAAATTATTAACATCAATTCAAATAAAATCGTTATAAATTATTAATATATATATATATATTTATACAATATTTATCATTGTTTGAAATAAATAATATGATATGAACCAAACCGATTAATGCATTAATTATATTAATGCAATTCCAATTTGCAAACAGCTAAGCTACGCATTGGTACAAAACCAATTTACCAAAATAAATCGGTTAAGTTATACCAATCAACAATCTAGGTTCATCGGTGCTAAAGATAACGACACCGTCACTACAAGAAAAAGTGGGGTTTAAATAATTAATATTGTGTCGAAATTGTTTACCAATAGAAATAGAATTACAGGTAAGCCTTTCTATTTGGATGCAAATGATGACTTGGCTTGATCTCAGGGTATTATATGCGATTAATACTTCTTCTATCTATAACTACGAGAATCATCACTCATGAACTCACATTTATGGTTGGAAAGCAGAAAACGTTGTTAAGGTTACTAACATCAGTTTACGAAAATGATGTTATATTGAAATCATTTACATCACTTCTAAATAAAATGATATAAATATTAATAAATTTATATATCTATTTATGAATTATGAATCGATATGATAATTATCACATCCTTTATATGAAAATAAATAGATTAAATGATAATTATCACATATTTTATATGAAGATAAGAAAAAAGTGATTTAACAATCAATTAAGTTTTCCACAATTTTACAAATATTTTAAATATATATATATATATATATTGATAAAAACCGAATAAATCGAAAATCGAACTGAAACTCAAGGTATCTAACCTAAACCAAATCGAAATAGATATGGTTCCAATATAATAACTATTTATTATAAACCAAAAAAATTGAACCGAAACGATATTCAAATTGAACACCTTTATGCAAAATGCATATGAGAGCAGTATCTAGATATTCGCAAGTACTGCTTGAATATATTTCAAAATGACATTTCGTTACTTCTCCCATAACTGAAGTAAAACGTCAAACCTCTGCTTTTGAATGCGTGGTATATTTGGAACTCGTTGAGCAAATACACATGAATGTTGATTGACTGTTGAAACTACTTGTCATACAATGTAAGCAACTGTACATCCATGATTCATAGGATTTGCCTGCTCATACCTTGAGATACGAGTGTCCTTGCTTAACCTTTTAAGCACCATTTCCTTTATAACCCCCGCCCCCATTCCATGAATGATAAAGAGTATGGAACCTGAGTCTCTTCCCGAGATTGCCATGTCTAGCTGGTGAAATGCTTCTTCTGCCCGCATTCCTCTTAGATCCAATGTATTCTTTGACGTTTGAATCCGCGCTGGATTGATCTGCGTTTGCAACACACTACCCAGCTCTTTCATGTTTGTCTGTGCAAGTATCAAGCACCATACGAATCAAGTAAGTAGTGACTTTATTGTAATATGGAAAGGATGTATACCTGTCTCTTTGAACGATTTGGTGTTTCACTGGTTCTGTTACTCGGAAGAGGCTTTATGTCTTTTCTCTTTATGCGTACTCTTATCTTACCATGCTGGACGAGAACTGTCTCGTCATCTCCAGGTTCCTCAACCACCGTACCTAACTTACCTCCCAGTCTAGTCACAAGAACCTTATCACCTGCTTGTGGAGAGTAGCCACTATATACTTCTTTCGAGGGTGCAAGATTGTTAGGACAGCAAGCTTCAATAATCTCTGCAACTGCCTCTTCAGTTTTCAGAATTAAGGTATTGTACTGATCAGGCTGAGTGATCTGTAGTTGGTTTTCGAATTCAGCCACCAGCTTCTGCATCTTTGACTTAGCAGAGTTTAGATCTTCTTGTACCTTTTGAGTTTCTTTCTTCACAAGAGCCTTCTCACGCTTCTCAAGATCAAGTGACTCATGCTCAAGCTTCAGGGATCAAAAATCAGGAACAGAAAGAGACATTACATGAGATGATAAACAATATCAATGAAACAATACCTCACGGTAAAGGTTCATTAAGTCGCTATGAAAAGCTGCCGTCTTTGTCGCCTGTAGTTTTAGCTTATTCCTTTCATCCACAAGAGACTGAAAAAGCGAGCCTTGCCGCTCTACTTCCTGCTCTGGCTTTAATTTTTCTGTCCATTTATGTGCATGCTCTAATATTCTTCCATTGAAACCAATCGACTTAGCAACTCTCAATGCATTTGATTCCCCAGTACTTCCCCAGAGTACTCGATACGTAGGCTGCAAATTTTCCATGGAAAACTCCATTGCAGCATTTTGGAATTGAGAATCATTATCCTTTAAGCGGCTTAAGTCACCATAATGTGTGGATACAAGAGCCACTTTAACACGATTTTTAATATACTGTAGGATACTGGTAGCAAGTGCAACTCCTTCTGAAGGATCAGTTCCACTACAGATTTCGTCTAGTAGAACAAGTGAATTTTCTGAAGCTATGTGAATGATCTTACAAATCCGTGAGATGTGACCACTAAAGGTTGAGAGACTTTGCTCCAAAGACTGAAGATAAAAGTATGTTAGATAAGAGGTTAATGAAGACGTGAGTAGCTTCGCATAAAAAGTAATACCTGGGGATCCCCAATGTCAGCCAGAATAAAATCAAACCAAGGCAATCTTGGGCAATTCTTAGCAGGCAGATACATCCCTGACTTGGACATAAGAGATATTAATCCCAATGTCTTTAATAAAGCAGTCTTTCCTCCAGTGTTTGGACCTGAGATGATGACTACTTTGCTTCTGCTCTCAACTTTAATGTCAATTGGCACAGGGAAAGTAATCCCACCTCTTGTGCTACCTAATACAGATCCAAGAAGGAGCGGGTGCTGCACAGAATCAATGTCTACAGCCAAGTCATGTATTTTTGTGGCTAAATAGGGATACACACCATTCATCCATTTTGCATGTGATGCTCTTGCAAAAGCAATGTCAAGTTCAAGTATTCTATCCAACAAATGCAATATTCCCCTATGTGCCTCCGATACTTCAGATGTTAAAATGCTCAAAATCGCCATTTCCTCGGCTTTCTCAGAGTTTACATGCCTCACTTCCATGTTATTAAGCTCTACTGCCTCTTTTGGTTCCATAAAGCATGTTGCCCTTGAACTACTAACACTTAGAACAATACCACCTGGAAGTAAACTTTTGTGTGTAGCTCTAATAGCTACGCACATCCTTGATCTGCGCTTTGTTATCAAGGGCTTGTCAATTCCCCCAGCCTGATAAATTTTAGTTGACACTTGCTTAAGAAGAGAATCCAAATTCTCCATGTTTCTCTTTCGCTCAGATCTTATCATCTCCAGATCTTCACTAGCTCTGTCAAGAATCATGAACATGTTGCAGTCGATACAAAAACCAATCTTCTGCTCTAACGAATTCTTGAAATCACAACCCTCAAGTATCTCTACAAGAGGGATAACCCTACAATCAAAAGCAAATTCTTTATTCATTTGTTCAAATCCATAATCAGAGGATAAGACTGATCATACCGCTTATCACTTTTGGCTAATCTTTGTAGTTTCTTAAACACTGATGTCGCCGCTATTAACGTGCTTCGTACCGCGCAGAGCTCCCTAACTGTGAGCAATTGGCCAGCTATAGCACGCTCCACGACGTCCGATAAGTCGAGGATCTCAGAAAGACCCAATCGCCGCGATTCCATCGCCTCCATAGCTGCTAACGCAGCAGCTGTCTCCTCAAGGAGGTTTCTGCTCTCTTCCGGTGAATTACCCACTGGTATATCTGCGTTTTTGGTGGCAGAGAGGCCCATTGTTGTGGATGCGAAAGGAGAGAGCTGATTGCAGAGAGCTCGCCATTCTAGGACCTCCAGAGTTTGGTTTTCAATTGACTGTAAGTCGTCCGGCGAGGTGGAGCGTAAACCTGACGCAGAGGCAACGCGTAAAGCTGATTGAGGGACGGCACGTAGAACGGACGGCATGGCGGCGCGTGAGGATCTGAGGTGAATAGCCGTCGGTATGAGTAAGTGGAGGGAATGTGTGTCCATGCCTGTTGAGGAATTATCCAATTATCGAGACAAAATAAATAATTTTTCATAACTAAATTATCCAAAAAAATACTCAAATTTTATGAAATTTGTTACATTAATACACAAACTTTTAGTTGTCATTTTAATATATTATTTTATTATAATTATTATTTTAATACATAATATGTAGTATAACATTTATAACTAAAATTTAATTTAATTTTGTAATTATATAATATATGTTTTACATTTTATTATATTTGTATTGGATAACAATACCATAAGCTATATTTAAATAATTAGTAATTTTATCTTCTATCTCCCACGAGAATATACAATATATATATATATATATATATGTATATGTTCTTATAAATGTATATTCACGTGACAGTTGTTTTTTTGTTAATCTACGTTATCGGTATAGAGACTATTGTTTAGAAGTTAGTATATTTTGGGTTTAGGGTTTACAATTTATATTTTGAGATTTTGGGTTTATATTTTGAGGTTTTGTGTTTATATTTTGTGGTTTGTTTTGATGTTTTGGAGTTTTTTGTTTACATTTTGCGGTTTATAGTTTACATTTTGAGGTTTTGGGTTTATATTTTTGTGTTTTGGGTTTATATTTTAGGATTTGAGTTTATATTTTTGTGTTTTGGGTTTATATTTCAGGGTTTTTGGTTTATCTTTTGGAGTTTGAGTTTATATTTTGGGGTTTGAGTTTATATTTTGGAGTTTTTGATTTATATTTTGGGGTTTTGGATTTATATTTTAAGTTTTATAAAATATATGTCTATTTTAAATAATTTTAATCTTGTAAGATTCAGAAGAAAAAAACATGTGTTTTTTAGGTAACTTTTTGTGATTTTATTACTTGATTTTAGATGCTTTTATTTGTAATTATAGTGAAAATGGTGATATCTAAAAATAATAATAAAAATAGAAAAAGAGAGTCTGACAGTATATCACGCACACAGTAGATAGCCCACCATATAACAAACACGTGGACGAGTTTAGGGACAGAAACGAGATAAAGGCACCATATACATTCTACCATAACTAACTATACAAACTATGAATAGATACTTAATATTACATCTACAATTGGTTATTCAATTAATTAGCTTTTATACTTAAAGGGGGTGTTATTCAATCATTGCTTTTAAATCAACACTTTTAGATTTAAAATCATCAAAATTAAAATGTCTATTAGATTCATTTGCAAAGATTTTTAAATATCTATAAGATTCATTTGGAAAGATTTTAATTTTTTTGCAATTTACCTTGGATTTTGAATCCATATATTTGTTAATATAAGTCCACTATAAGTCATTTCAAATCCATTAAAATATAAATATTTTAAAAGTTATTTATAGTTTGAATAAAATTGGATTTTAAAATATGATTTAAAATCTTTCATCAAATAACACTAGATTTCAAACTTTATTAATGAATGGATTTCAAATACCATAACCAATAACACTAGTTTTTAAAATAGAAATTAAAATTAACTATTGAATAAAACAAGATTATAAATCAAACAGAGTTGATTTAAAATTGACGATTGAATAACATCCCCTTATATTGTGCTATTTATATTTTTGAAATAGATAATAATATTAATAGTTTTTGTAATTCATTGTTTTTTTATTATGTGTTAATTTCAAAGTATTAAGTGTTATATTAAGAAAACAAATATTATCTTATATTAAGGGGTAGGGCTGGGCGTTCGGATAAACGGTTCGGTTCGATTCTCTTCGATTTTGGTTCTTTCGGTTCTAGCAAAAGAGAATTCATTTAGGATCCGGAAAAATTCGGATCGGTTCGGTTCCTATCCGATTCGGTTAGGTTCGGTTCATAAAATTAAGAACCATTTCGGAACCGAACTAACGGACAATTTCGGTTCTTTCGGGTATTTTATCTGAAATATCTGAAAGATCCGAAATTATCCGAAATAATTTGTCAATGTTGGCCACCTTCAGTTCTTCTATTACCTTCGGTTCTTTTTGTTTTCGGTTCCTTTTTTGGTTCTCGTTTCTTATCGAATCGAACCGAAAATCATGGATCTAAATAACTAGATTCGTTCGGGTAAATTAATCGGATCCAGCTGCGAACCAAACTTACTTTTTCGGTTCAGTTCGATTCGGTTCTTTGGTTCCGGTTATTTTGCCCAGTCCTATTAAGGGGTTTTACTAAAATCTGTAATATGTTTAATCGTGACTTAACTTTTATTTTGCCTTGAAGCTCACCTAAAATGATTTTAAGAGTAGTATCGAATTTGTTTTCATTTCGGTAATCCACAAATGAACCGATCTCAT
This sequence comes from Iberis pinnata, assembly GCA_900406425.1. Classification (NCBI taxonomy): domain Eukaryota; kingdom Viridiplantae; phylum Streptophyta; class Magnoliopsida; order Brassicales; family Brassicaceae; genus Iberis; species Iberis pinnata. The sequence goes on along the minus strand of OVBE01000700.1, from coordinate 23,988 downwards.
AAACCACATTCCATTCTTGAGAAAATGGACTATATGACAGCCGAATAGAAAAGAATAAAACTATTCAAAATAGATTAGTAGAAGTAATTGATTTTAATTAACATTCGCAATTAAAAGTCAATTTAACCGCAGTGAGCGGAGAGGATTATAACAGAGTGGTGTAATTAAAGAGTTAGTTAACAGAGCATATGTGTTATCTCTGTATTTTACGTGTTTTAATTATGCATTTACCATCACTTTTAGTTCCATTTGTTATCCAAATGTTGCTTCTATGGTCTCACTTAGCAACTTTGCATGTTTAGGATAGTTTTGCATTAGTATTGCATACATGTTGCATTCTGGAGATGTTTCAGGTACTTAAGAAGCTTTCAGAATATAATAGACAAGTCGAAGAAGAAACTAGACTATTGGACGAGCCAATACAAGCAAGGACCAACCAAGACCTTCAACTCAATCATAGCACTCGGCTTATGGCCGAGTCAAGCTATTCCCGCATGTATCTAATTCTCAAGCTCGGCTAAGAACTCGGCCATTGGCCGAGCCAGACATCTCTAGCCGCATCAAGACAAGACCAAGGACTCGGCCATTAGCCGAGCTAAGAAATCTAGCCGCATCAAGTTCTCAAGCTCGGTCAAGGAGCTCAGTTTGGAGCCGAACTCAACCTCATCCGCATCAAAGACCAACCTTAGCTCGACCATCTAGCTCGGTTTGCAACCGAGCCTAACTTCATATGAAGATCAAAATTCACCATTAGGAAGATTAATGATTCAATTTCGGCCAGAATTACTTTCATTCAAAGATTGGAAGTTTACAAGTAGTTTCTGTACGAATTTGGGCTTGCGTCTTTCAGAAAAGTTGTAGGCCTTGAAATTATCTTTCCAACGGATATAAGCCCACCAACATTGGAGTTATGAGTGAAGAGATATGTGCATAAAGAGGAGGAGCGTTTTCTGGCATTAAATGTATTTTTACTTTATGTTTTATGCTTTTTATGTTCTCTATGTCATGCAAGGGCATGCAAGGGCTATGTGTTTGTTTATTTAAGCTCTTGTAAACCTTCAAACTCATAATAAATAAGAATCACTTCTCTTTCTCTCTTATTTTCGTTCATATCCTTCTCCTCAAGTGTTCTTGATGTTCTTCATCATGAACTTCTGAAATTTAACAAGAAATGCTAAGAAGAGCGTTGATTCTAGGGAAACTAATAAGAAGGAGACCCAAGCTTGAACAATAAACTTGATAAGCTACTTCTAGCCCAGAAACACCAAGTACACTTCATTAGTGAGGAAGAACAAGTTCAAAATGGAACGGATTCTCAGCAAAAAGAGATAAGCTAGATTCAGAATCAAGGTGGATGCAACAAAGGCTACTCACAACAAAACAAGCCATTCATTCATATGGAAAATATTAACACTTTTTTCCTCACCAACAAGTTCAACATGGTTTCCAACAATAACCACTGATTGCACCTCCTGGTTTTGCATCACAACCTCAATAATCTAATGTGGAAGCTATGTTGCGTCAACTTCTTCATTAAGGTCAAACCAATGGTGCAATGGAGACTTCTAAAGAACTTTCTGAGCTCAACAACATGATGGATTGCTCATTCAATGCTATCTATGCGAAGATAGAAATTTTGACCTGAAGGGTAACTTCTTTGGAAAGCAAGTTTGTTTCTCTTCCAAAACCAAATAGCCAACTTCTAGGGAAAGCTACTCAGAAACCAAAGAACTTTTCACAAGTCAATGCTATTGTTTAACCGGTCTTCGCACTACGTTTTGGACTCAGCTAATTAGATAGAGGGGTTAGACGACATGTATTTAAATATTATTTAAGTAGTTTAAATTATCAAAGGTTTGAATAGACGAGGCTACTTGACTATAGCATTTGATACTAACTCTTTCAACTTCGGCTATGAATAGACGTAGACGAATTAATTATGTCTTCGAATTGTTTATGGACGAGGTATTGCCTTAGGTCACTACAATCTTGGTAGACGAGCTTATAATAATCGAGGTACTCAGTTCAATGATCGTTCTCCTACTTCATCGATATCGGCGAGCTCTCTCTTTCTATCTCTACACTGTCTTTTTCGTCCGGCCCCCCCTCTTCAGTCCATCTGACAGTATATTTATAGTGATTCTTCTCTGACTAGGCCCCATTACATCATGAACAGTGACGGGTCCACGTGTCCTCTACCGGGTCGGACCTTGCTTGTCGGGTTTGGGCCATTTCTTGGGCCCTAATCATATTCTTGTTGGGATTCTTAGTGGGTGTCAAAATCTGGACCAACAGTTACTCCCCCCCAAGTCGACTGAGGATCTGTCGACTAGAGCTTCTCAGACGAGGTCTCGTCATCCTGTTTGGATACGACGAGGTGATTGACACTAGTAAATTGGCAAAATAAGAGTTCGCCGATCTAACTGAGGTGACTCGTTTGTGATTGATCGACGAAGTGGGATTAGCACACTCAATCGTTGGGGTTTTATCACGATTAGTCGTTGTAATCACCTCAATTGATTTATGAAGTTTGAATTCGCCGGGGTCACGTACCAAGGTCACCTATTTGGCGATCAATTGACAAGGTAGCAATTTGTCCTGATCAATCGACGAGATAGCAATAGCATTGATCAATTGACGAAGTAATAACTCGCCATGATCAATCAGCGAGGTAATAACTCAACGAGGTAGTAACTCTTCATGATCGATCAACGAGGTAGAAAAGTTTCTTCACACAGATCATGAAGTGTTTCAACCTTTTGAATAGGCGACCCTTCGCATTCCACGTCAGCCCTTATAAGGGTCCCCCTTCCTTTTATGCTCCCATATTTCTCCTGTGCCTACAGGTATCATTTCTCTCCCCATTATCTTTGCTCTCTCTCTAGGTTATTAGTATTTTTTGCACTGTTTTTTTTTTGTTTTTCGCCGTTCTTACCGTCTCCGGCCAATTTTCTGTCACCGTACATTTCTTTTCCGGCTTCTCGAAACATGATGTCCGGTGACCTTCCACTTTTATCAGTCAAGGAAGAAGTCATGTCTAATGAAATGGGTTCGACGGCGAGGTCGAGGAATTTACAGATCGTCCATCATCCATCTAGCCCCGAAGTGAATGCTCCCGACCAGTTAGCGGTCGCCGAGGCATCCTCCAAAGAGTACATTTTTCCACTTATAGAGTCGAGACCCTTCCCTAACGAGGCAGGTCCTTCAGACGTGGATCTTGAGGAGGGTGATTACTACACAGAGTCAAGTCCGTCGAAGATGACACATGAATCACTGGCCGCCCTCTGCGTGTTGTGCGAGATAAACGACACCAACCTCGAGTTCAGGATTCCACAGTTCTTCGAACGGCCGTGGTCTCCTCTAGAGGGGTATTTTACGCTTTTCAAAGACTACTTATCCGACACAAATCTTTGGTTTCCACTCCCTCATCTTTTGATTTCTTTTTGCGCTCGGCGACGTATGGCAGTGTCGCAACTCTTTACTGCGGCCATACAAAACATAACAGCAATTCTTCTTCTGGGTAGTGAGATAGGGATAGACATATCCATAGATTTTTTTGACCTCCTCACGACTATTCAAAAAGTGCACAAGGTCGTAAAGAGTGGGGGTCACTCCCTCAATTTTGACACTGGTTCTTTTATGTGAGGATGAGGTCGAAGTACACACTTCTCACCGGGGCTAAGTGTAAAATATGGAATTGGAAGAGACAGTACTTTTTCGTTAAGATTAACGACGCGTCGGTCCCTGATCTTGGACGAGAGCTTTTACGTGACTGGGCTTTGGAAATTGGTAGTGCTTTGGCTATTAATGATGCTATTACTAATGAGTGGCTAATATTTCTCTCTATTTTTATTTTATTTTTGCAGATAAACCATTTCCCTTTGAAGCCTTCCCAAATTGCTTTTTGGATTCAATTGACAAATTGTCCAAGGCTTCCATTCTTAAGTGGCCAGAAGTCAACGCGGCAAGAGTTAGACGAAGTCTATCACGCATTGGTCCTGGTTAGTATTTTTTTCTAAGGTCATTCATATTTAGTTGATCTCTTACCTCTTCGTTCTTATCTTGTTCTCATCTCGTCGTGTTTCAGTTAGACGAGATCAATTTTCATACCCTTCGAAACCAAAGATGTCATCTGACTTTTTGAAGAGCTTGAGAGAAAGTTCAATGAAGACTCAAGCCAAGGCCGACCTCAGAAGAAGGATGTGAAAGCCGAGGCTAGAGCTGGAAAAAAGCAACCAAAAAGCCACCAAAGATTGGGGCTTTTGTGTCCACGGCGAGAGCAGCTATCGATGCCAGAAAGAAGGAAAAAGCAAAGGAGCAAGCCGAGCTATCTGAGCAGCTTCAAGAGAAGCTCGGCCTGCAAGCTGTTGCGGTGAAGGCTAAAGGCAAATCGCTTGTCGGAGTTCCAGACTCGAAGAAGAGGACCGCGACAGGAGAAATAAAGGGCATAGAGATAGAGAAGGTCGTAAGTCAGCCCAATGATCCAAGTCCGACTATTGACTTGGAAATCGAAGATACCCCGGGTGATGGTGGGGTCGACAATATGTATGTCAACATTGAAAAGTTTTTCTACGATAATGCTGAAGATGAGGCTGCTCTCCTAAAAAGGCCTCGTCGAGCTCCTGTTCCTTTCTATTTCTCCTACTCGGATGCAGCTGGGTTGGTCAATGATGCCAACGCTTGCACAGAGCTAGTCCATCAAATACATGGGCTCAATCGTCCAGTACCCAGTGTTGCCAGTTCTCCTTCTCCAAATCTCTTCAAGACCTACGCTTCCTACGGTGTTCAAGTAAGCTTTTAATTTTGTACTACGTCTATTAGGGAATAATCTTTGCTAAGTGGTTTCTTGAATGCAATTTTTTTGCGGCGGCCAACGCGATGATCATGATGTATGACACCAAGCTGGCCAAATCTACATCTTCCCTCGACGAGCTGCAGAAGATCGTTGATCAGTGTGTTGCAATCGCGGCGATTGATGCACAGAAGAGGAAGGATCTCGAAGTTAAAGTAGCCCGTTTACGGTCGCAACTAGATAACCTGAACAAAGAGAACATACGCCTCGTCGAAACAGGCAAGAACCAGAAAGCTGGGTGTTCGTCGTCGACGTCGGTGATACATGAAAACCACGGCTTTCATCATGTACAACCATGGAGTACCCAGACTTACATTGAAAACTGGGTGTTCGTCGACGACGAGCAATTTCACTATACGAGTTACACCCATAATGCTGATCGGGAGTTTGATACTTCCGACGGCAGTAACTGTTTCACCACTGAACCCAGTCAGTATTTGAGATGACGGTTTCATCTTATCCTCGGCCATCTCCATTTTTGCTAGGGTCTCCTTGAATATAATGTTTACCGAACTCCCAATATCAATCAAAACCCTCGACATTTTGCAGTCTGCGAACATCAGCTCAATGACAATGAAATCACTATGGGGGGCGTATACACCGCGCGCATATGCCTGTGTGAATCTAATTAAATCCTCATCCCCGCCTATGGAAGAGGTACTTGCTACCGGTACCGACGCCTTGTGTTCCAGATTCTTGATTGCCTTGGCGGAATCATTGCAGACACCTAGCTCGCGGGGTGTTCGACAAGGTTAGGCTCTCTCCCCTTATCTTTTTGTTATTGCTAACAATGTCCTCTCTTTGTTGCTCAATGCGTCTGCAGCTTCTGGTAGATTTGGTTATCACCCGCGATGCCAGACCTTGGGTCTCACGCATCTATGCTTTGCGGATGATATTCTGGTTTTCTCTGATGGGGAACCACATTCAGTCACGGGGATTATCTCGGTAATGCACAAGTTTGGTCTAGCCTCGGGCCTCCACATCAATCTCTCCAAATCGTCAATCTTTTTAGCTGGCGCGCCAAGACCTGGAATGTTACAGTACCTCGACACCATTGGGCTGCCACGTGACACCTTACCAGTCTGTTATCTTGGCCTTCCGCTCACTACACGGACTCTTACACCCGGGGATTTCGCTTCTCTGATTGATCGTGTCCGTTCCCGAATTAATGCTTGGTCATCTAAATTCAATCTGTCATTACTAGCACAATCAACTTCTGGCAATCCGCTTTCCGGTTACCTAAGAAATGCCTCCGTACACTCAACAGTTTATGTACCAATTTTCTCTGGTCTGGAAACGGCTTGAACCACAGCAGTGCCAAGGTTAGTTGGTCTGACGTCTGCAGACCGAAAAACGAAGGGGGACTAGGTATTTGTTGTCTCGAGGACACTTCCCTTGTCTTCTCCTTATCCCTACTCTGGCGTCTACTATCTGGTATTCCCTCACTCTGGTCTCACTGGACGCGACGTTATCTCCTTCGTAATTCCACTTATTGGGATTACGATAGTGCCACCCGTGGATCGTGGATTTGGCGGAAACTACTCAAGCTCCGACCCCTAGTTTCCTCCTTCTTTCGCATAGATGTTCGCAATGGACAACGCACCTCTTTCTGGTATGATTCCTGGTCATCTCTTGGTCCTGTCATTGCTCTTGCAGGTCATGCAGGTTTTCGTGAGCTTGGTATCACTCGTTATGCAACTGTTTCCGAAGCAGCTACATCAACGGGATGGCGTATCCGACGTTCACGGAGTACTACCTACCGGCAGTTACACACGCACCTCACTTCTTTTCCCTTACCCGATGCACTCTCAGGCGGTGATATCCCCCTTTGGCGTCATGGTCCTGATCTATACAAAGCTTCATTCTCTTCCCGTCTCACATGGCAGCAGCTACGTACCTCTAACCCTATCCAACCATGGTCTTCTACTATTTGGTTTTCCCAATCTGTTCCGCGTTACGCGTTTTTTTCTTGGTTAGCAATTCTGAACAGGTTATCGACGGGCGATAGGATGAGATCATGAGGAATTCACCAACCTTGTCCCCTCTGCGGTGAACGAGATGAGACCCGCGATCACTTGTTCTTCGCCTGCCCTTTCTCATTCATGGTATGGTCGGACCTTACACGACCATTACTAGCACACATGCCATCACCGGATTGGACAGCCACCCTAGCTCTTCTTCGCCGACGCTCTCTCCCACGAGTTGATTCCATCATCCTCCGTTTGTGCTTCCAGACAACACTCTATTACATTTGGAAGGAGCGTAATGGCCGACGTCACGGTCAATCACCACACACCTCCGCCGCTACTCTTTCTCTCATCACAAGGACGATCGCGAACCGCATTACCAGCCTGGGCTATTCACCAACAGCTCCCCTTTCTGCCCTTCACACTCGCTGGCACGCTATACACCACTCGCTACCATGACTGCCTCGGCCTATTTCTCATGTCTTACGATGCATTGGGATTGTACTCTTTTTCCTGGTTCTAGTTTTTTCCCACTGGGTTTTCTAGAATCAGGTTTTAACGAGGCACTCCTGCATCTCTTTTCATTCTGAGTTTCCTTTAGTCCTTTTGGACAAAACTTTGTACATAACACTATTTTTTTATATATAATTTTAAAATTTCATCAAAAAAAAAGATATGATTTTAAAAAAAAAATTTACATTTAAAATTAACTGTAATAGATAATTAATAAAATTTAGAGTATTTTTGTAAATTAGGTATTTTTTGTTTTATAATTTGAAAAATAGGTACTTCTGTTTTTATTTGAAAAGTAGGTATATTTGTTCATTCACCATTTCATTCATCATTCACACAAAAAATTCACCATTCGCATGACTCATTCATCATTCACACAAAACAATTAATCATTCACACGAATGATTCACCGTCATCATTCACAAACAATTCATCATTCACGAAATGAAAAAGTAACTAAATACAAAAATTTACAAAGTACCCATTTAAAAATTTTAAAAACATTTTAGTACCCTATTATCAAATTTTCTCTAAATGTTAAAATCATAAGAAATTATTTAGTTAATGTAAAAAATTTCATTGAATATTTAAGCAACTAATTATACTTATTAATGGAAAATTATAGATATTATATTTCTAAAGAAACTCGAATAAGTATTCGTATTTTGTTATATAACAACAATTTTATAAATTGTTAATGTAAAATTTAAAATAAAAACTAAAAGTAGATAACACAAAAAGAGCTTCGAACCCACGTTCTTGCATACTCGCAACTTAATCCGACGCTGGTTAGCTAGTAGTGCCAAGATGAATCTTAGTTTCCTGGCATCAATAAGTTCAATATTAATTTTTAATTGATTCGGGGTAAAACTTGACCCAATAATAGGATCCGCATGTTTTTCCTAGAGTTTATTGTCGATTTTGTCTTTATTAGAATTACACTAAAACAAAATCTTCAATCCCAAATCTTGTAATGTAACACAAAGACAAAGGCTTCTTTTGAAATCACATTTTTAATTAACAGAAGCTAACATATGTTAACCATATTTATGAAACTTTTCTAGTTTCTTGAGTTATACATTAACTATATCAAGAGTTTCCAGTATGATACAAATTTGAATAAGTTTATATTTTTGTTTTAATATACATTTTAAAACATGTAAATTACTACTATATATGCGTAAATTATATTGAGGTAAAAGAAATTTGAATAAATGTTTTTCGTCAAAAGAAATATGAATGACCATGGTGACAAAACACATGAATAATGATAGAAATTTTTATTTTAGAGTTCTAAAAGCATTCACATAACAAGAAAAAAAATTCACTAATCAACATTTTACAAATGTCTAATTTTTTTTCTTCAATTTCGCGAGTATTCAAAATCTGTGAGTTTTTCCTTCTATTGAAATTGTGTCATTTTAGTTTGCAGGTAAGAAGATGTTACATCCCAAATATGAAATATGATAACCCAAAGTCCATTAATCTAGTTGAAGGAAAAAAAACCTAATCATTAACTTTTCAGCCTCATAATTTTCTTTCTTATCCATCATCAACTTCTTTTCGCCATTTGCCGCCGAGACAACTGCAATTCTGTATGTTGTCTCCTTTTCCGTTTTTGCTGTCAAATATGTCCCTCATCGTCGGTTTCTAACCATCGTCATCGTTGTAACTCCTCTTCATCATTGAGCAATCTTTTTTTTTCTCATTAAAATACATCATCTTCTTTAATCTAGGGAGGTAAAATTTCATATTAAATCTTGTTCTTCAAGCGTTGCTGTTTTTTAATATTTTGAATTATTTTAATTAATTAATTAATTGATTACAAAAATTTATTAATTAATTCTTCTAAATAATTTTTGCATTGAAACTTAAATATTTATTAACTAAGTAGTAACCCGCGCAATGGGCGAAGTAAATATATTACTTTTTAAATAATTTTGTAAATGTAAATTAAAATATTTTGAAATTTATTTTTCGAAAGATTAAGTTATTAAATTTGTATTTATTTAATTTTTTTGTTATTTAAATTTTCTAAAAGCATAATAATCTTCATTTCCTTTTGTTATCACCAAAAAATTATTTTCTATTAAAATGTTAAGAGCTTTAACATATTATAACCATATAGTTTTAATATTATTTTGTTTAATCAAAGTATATTTATATATAATAGTAAATATATAGTATGTACTTTGATAATTTTTTTATTAATTGTATTTATTATATATATATATATTATTTTTATACATTGATTTATTTTTATAATGTGATTAAACTGTATTATTATCGAATATTATAATTCTTTATTATATTATATATGGGCCACATTTTTGTTTTAAAAATTTGCTTATAGAAGCCCAATAAGCCCAATCAATTTGGGTGACAAAAAAGTTAGAAAGTCCAATTGATTTACCATTATCCAATACATTTTTTCAAAACAGACATTGGTTCATGCAACAACAAAAAAATTCCAAACACTCTCTCTTTCGATTCAACTTACAAAAATGGCGATTTTAAGAATATGTCTTAAACTTTCTAACATGCAAATTCTCAACTATTCAACAAAATAAAGGTTAGATTCAAACCAAATGTCGATTTATATTATCGATTAGAACAAAATCCTAAATAACAATTTTAATTTCTGTTGTTTTTGTATTTGCCAATTCGCGTTGTCCCGGAGTGGATCTACAAATCTCAAGGATCAAAAGGAAATAAAAAAATAATAAGGTCATATCTATGTTTGTTTTATACCATCGATCGATTTTTGAAAACGATAATCTAACTTATATATTTTCATAATTTTTCAAATTTATTATGTAATTAGATTTGAGAAAAAAGAAATATGGTAAGAAATTTTATTAGATTTGAAATTTTTTATTTATAAAATACTTAATAATAAAATGATTTTTCCTAATTTCATTGAAAATCATATTATTACGGATAATATGATATAAAATTTTCTTAAACTAAAAACATAACACATTATAATTATTATAATATGTAAAATCTGCAAAACACATTTTATTTATTATATAATAAATTTATATTATTTTATATATTAAACATTTGTTTCTCGGTTAATTTTGAATTGTGTATTTATTATTTTATAAATTCACATCGCCTTTTATATATATATATATATATTATTAAATAAATGTTTTGAACCAAATTAAAATAAATAAAATAATAAAATAATATAAGGGCTGATTTGAACCAAATTAAAATAAAAGCTCAAACCCAAACTCCCTAAAATAATTATAAAAGAATATGTAAACTAAGCCCAAATCTGCCTATTATGTAATATATTAACCCTATAAGATATTTGTAAATGTTGTAAACCGACAAAAAAATTCATCTGGAAAAAACTCTTCATTCTCTTTCTTCTTCTTCTTCTTTGATTATCTAGAAACACCGATCTTCCTTCGATTTTACGTGTTTAAAATAATCTATTGGCGCTAATCTCTGCTAGATTCTCAGAAATCTAAAAGAATAGAGTAAAGAAGGTAATATCTCATCATTTCTTGTTTTTTTAAAAACGATTTGGAATCATACTTACAAAAATTAATTTTAACTTCTATTTCTTTTGCTTCTGATGTTTTCGGTTGGATCGGAGGTCGATCTACAAAATTTCATAACATAAACACAAAAAACGAACCAAAATAAGATAAGATCCAAAAACTTTAGTCATTTAAAAGCCAGATCTAGAATTGTAAACTACATATTTGATAGTTAATTTTTTTTTGTATGCATGTGATGATTTGTGGTAAACCAAGATTATATACAACAACAACAAAAGAAAAAACATCAAAGTATTTTGAAGTTCAAGTTATACTTGATACAAATATAAAAATACCAAAAACGATAATATTGACAACATTTTTTCGATTTTTTCAGATGCAATGAAATTGATTGAATTCCAGATATGGTAAGGTGTATTTTTTCACTTATAAATATTTAGAATTTAGAATTTTATTAATTTTGGATAGTTTTGACAGGATATCATATGATGTTTTGGAAACTTTGCAATTAATATTCAAGGTAAATATTTTCTTTCAATTTTTATTTATTAAAAATATAAAAAATGCTAATCCACAATTTTTTTTATGGATAAGAATATATAATTCCAAAGTTAAATATTACTATATTTGGTAGTTGTAATATATATATATATATATATATTTATATTTATATTGAAAGTAAAATATTAATATATTTGATAGTTGTTTAATAAGTAAATATTAAACAAAATAACAAATTTTAACTAAGAAGTGTATATTCAAGTCAATATTTTATTACAATATGATAAAATATACAATATTAGATATCGTTAAACTCGATTTTTACTATTAAACATAAAATACATCAAATTTTATAAATTTTACTATGAATATACTTGTAGTTGTCATATTAATTTATGAAAAAGAAAAATTACATTTTTTTGTTTTCTTATACATGGAATTTGGATCGGGTATTACATGGGATTTGAATCGGTTCATCTTACACATAAGGGAAAACATCAAAGTATGTATACTTTAATAATAATTTTGTATATATATTACATATTTATTTCGATTAACACATACTAATTTTTTTTATATATTTTCCACTTGATGTCATGATTGAATTGTTAACTACAACTATTATGGTAAGTTTAATCTCACATTCTGATATATACTTATATATTATTTTCGTTATAGCATTTACATGAATTGTGTAAGTTTGTTAAAAATAAAGTTAGATATAAATAAAAATATATCAACATTAAATGAACATTTATTAATCTAAATGTATAATAATATTCAAATATATTAATGTAGAATTATAAGATTAGACAAATCTTCATAGTTTGAATAAACTGAATTAAATTAAATAATTTAACTAATTTTTTGGATGAAAAAGTTAACTAATATTAGATTAATTATATATATTAATTGATTACATATCTTAAATAATTTCACTTTTATTAGTAAAATATAGGTTTTTTTTATTAAAACTTTAAGTTATTATTATTGGGCTTTTAACAATTTGATTATGATAGCCCATTAAAAAACATAAGATGAAATTTACTTCTTTTACAACTGATAACAAAAGCCCAAATATAGAAAAAAATAATAAAGCCCAACAAATTTTGTGTTCTTCATACATTATTTCGTAGCTCATATGTAAAACCATCTAAATTTATTAGATTATATTGTTTTATTCAAAAATTGATGATATTTTGTATCATTATTGTGTAAAGTTAAATATAGAATGAGTTTTAAACATTATTGGATTTAGAGCACAACAAACTCATACGAAAAAATAAATAAGGCTAGTTTCTATCATTTCAAATTTTTTTATTTTACATAAATTATCATACACAATATAAAAGAAATAAACTTAAATAAACTTTATAAATTATATAATTTTATTATACTAAATAAAATATTAATTACATGTAATTGTTAATAAAATATTTAATCTATGTTATTATAAATAAACGATTTGACATATAACTACAAATAACTTATTTATTATTAGGTTTAAAATCTCATCTTAGTAAATAGATTTGACATATCATAACAAGTACTTCTAGAAAAAATAAGTTAGATTTTACCACTATAAATAACAACTTAATCTAAACCTAAAACGACAACAAAATATCACACAAAAAAGCCTAAAAGAAAAGCTCCATCTTCTTCTACACAATCTCTTTTAAAATGAATCCGACCAATACCATCTCACCAAATGAACCGATTCAACCAACTTCACCAAATGAATTGATATCTCTTGGTTCATCCAGTGAACATGTTTAACCAAGCTCACCCAATGAACCAAGTGATGATCTAGTTTCGATAGCATTTAAAGTAGGGAAGATCATCGAATATATGAAATTTCAAGCAGCTACGTTAACGATGAAGTACCAAGCTCAAAGAACTTGTCAAGAATCAACTGAAAGCAGTTAAGATAGATTCTGCTTTATATATTTTAAAATAAAATTCCATTCAGAACCCAATTTCAATGTGCCCGAAGAAATTCAAAAACTTGAACATAAAAAAATAGAAGCATATGTAGCTCTTATGTATTCAGTTGTTCCGAAAATTAATTTTTGGCGTGACCATGATATTGATTTCATGGATTAATATGTTTTTTTAATTTTTCGGCTAATCTTGATCTTAATTAATAGAAATATGATGTGTTTATCTCTTTAAATTTTACATTTTTGAATGCAAACCAAAAATTGCAATTTTTGAATAACTATTAATATGGTTTTTGCGTTTCTTGTTTTATTTCCTTGGTTGTTTTTGCGTTTTAGGATAGTTAGCCCTCCTCCTAAATTGAGTCATTAATAGGTTCTAGTTAGTATTCCATTTCCTTGTGCCGTTCCAACTTTCAACTTCTCGCTTAGTCATCTCCTCGTTTCCTTTCTAGCTTTTCCTAGAGCGGAAGTCGATCAACTGGTTTTAGGAACGGGTGTTCGGTTTAACCTCTCTGAATTCAAGGACGAATTCATTTTTAAGGGGGTAGAATTGTTACATCCCAATCCTGAAAAACCGGGGCAATTTTAAAATTTTCTTTCTAAATCGGAATAAAGGAATTTAATTGCATAAAAAGATCTCGGAACTTCCACAAAATATTTTGTGGAAGTTTAGTTCTATTATCTGGAAGATATTATGTTGAGAAAGATAATATCTGATATTTAATCAAAGATATTATTTAGTATACCTAATTATTTTTTAGATATTATATCAGCTGTTGGAGAGAATATTCTGTCTGTTGAAGATATTATTCTCTCTAGATACTTTCCTGAACCCCTATAAATAGAGGCTCAGATTCATTAATAAAACTCACACCAAAATTTCAGAACTCCTCTTTCTGATCAGAGAAAGAGAGAATCAGATCAAAAGATCAAATTCAGGGATTTTTCCTAGAGTTCTTCAGTTTCTTTTTTCCCTCAGCTAACGCCGTCATCATCATCGGACAAAATATCTCCGATCGATGCACCGCCACCGCTATCAGACTCGTCTCGCCGTTCTGAGTTGGACGGTGGTCTCGGAATTTCATTCCGGCGTCTGACGTGCCGTAGATCCGTGTTCAAAGCTCCGTTTTTAGATCTGCCTTTCTCTCTCCTCGCCGTTCTTGTTTTTCCGTCATAGCTGCCGGACCGGAGCTCTGTTTTTCTCACCTCCAACACCATTGGGAAGCTCTCGCCGAGAAGAAGACGACGCCACCGACCTTGTCGTCAAAAACCTCGGGACGCGCCCTCACCAACCGCCGGAAGATTTGCCTTCACCTTTGACCGCTGATTGCCGCCGCTACACTGGTCGCAATGTGTCATCTCCACCACCATTCTGACCATCTCATTCTTCTGAATCCAACCATTGTCTCGAATCTTCGATCGGAATTCTGATGCTCTCAGAATCCTTCTTTCCGTGCTGTTTCATTATCTCCAAGATCAATCCTCATTTTTCTTGTTATCTTCTAATCCAAGAAGGTAATAATCTCTCATTTGATCTTCCTGTTCTTAAATCGTTCATGTTCGTGTTGTTTTCCCTTTTAATAAAACTATTATTTATTGTAATTTCAAATAATTAATATTTTATACATTTTTTTATTTATTAATTTAATTTGAAATTATTAATTTATTTTATTTAATTTCGAATTTATTAATTAATTATTAAATATAATTAATTAATTAGTTATTTATTTATTTTAATTCGAATTTAATTATTATAATTATTTTAATTATTATTTTTAGATTTAATAATTAATTATTAAATATAATTATTTATTTTTATTTTAAACTTTTATTGGAATTTATTTATTTATTTTCGTATTTTAATTATTTTTTTATTTATGATAATTAAATATTTTATTTCTAAACTTTTATTTTTATTTATCTATTTATTTTGGATTTTAATAATTAATTATTTAAGATAATTAATTATTTTTATTATACTATTATTTTGGATTTTAATATATTTTTTTTTGGATTTTTAATAATTAATTACTAAAGATAATTAATTATCTAATTTTTATTTTTACTTAAATATTGTTTTTGGATTTTAGTAATTAATTATTAAGGATAGTTAATTATTTTATTTTATTTTAGATTTAAATATGTAATTTCGGATTTAATAATTAATTATTAAGTATAATTAATTATTATGGTTTTTAAATTTGTTTTTCTATTTTCTAATTTCTTATTTAATTGTGGATTAGTTGAATTAACCTTCTAAGTTGATTAATTAATTCATGAGTTAAATAATAAATTATTTTCTTTTATTTAAATGATTAATCAATCATTTAAATTTTTCTCTTTTCGTAGGTTGCTTAGGAATTTATGAGTACGGTAGCTAGGATTTAACGCTCTATTTTTTATAATATCATAATACCCGTAAACGAGGAAATTGTTCTGTGAATTGCATGATTGTTGGTTACTCCAAAATTATGCATAGTTTTGATTGTAATGGTCTAACATAGAGAGTCGATATTAATTACAATATGTTAATATGGAATTGTTTGAGAATTGCACTAAGAATATTAATGCATGAATCAAATGAGTTGAGTTTGGGTCTAGAAGCCAAGCTCTAGGGTCGACCATCAGTAACGGTTTTGGTAAACCGTGGCACCACAGTGTTATATAGAGATGTAGAGGTATCAATGTGATACCAAGGCATCTGAGGCGGAGTGGAACCGCAACTGTGGTGTTGTTCTAAGGTGGTGCGACGAGTTTGGAATGCCAGAGCATCATGATAGAACCTGGTTATGCTGGAAAAGCCAGTCGCCGATGTGTGATGTGTTCGGAACAACGGCCATTGTTGTGATAGCACATGACGCGAGTCGAGACCGCCTCATGGTGTGCAATGCGCTGGTGGGTTGGCTGGCGACCGTGACCCATTTAGCCAACTCGGACCGACGGGTCACTAATGTCTGGAAGGGACGTGTAAAGCCTTCTGAGGCCGGAATCGCTAACAGTCGTTAAACTGTAAAAGCGTCTCAGTATCTAGGAAAGGCTGGAACTGTGGCGGTGTGGCCGGGCACTCATGCCGGAACTACGCAAGCGTCTCAGTATCTACGAAAGGCTGGAACTGTGGCGGTGTGGCGGGGCACTCATGTCGGAACTACCGAAAGCGTCTGGGGTACTCCAGACGGTGTCGCGAGCACTAATGTCGCTTGTTTTGTCGAGTACAATAGGTGCTCATTTGTGTGTGCTTATTTAGGACTAAGTAATGTGCGTCTGGGGTTAGTGTTATAGTGTGTAGTATTTTCAAGAGTGTGTCCTCCTGGGTAATCTAAATTACTCATTCCCCCACCCCTTCGTTTCCCTTTTCTCTCTCTTCGTTGCAGGTTAGTGAGATAGGGTGACGGTTGTGTTTAATTGTTGGCGGGAAATTTCAAGGGACATGTTTTCCTGTACTGTGGCTAGGGTCTCTGATCTTGCTTCCGGAAGCTGAAAGGTCAGATGATCCGCTTACTCATGTTCCCAAAGGGTTAGTTACACGTGGCAATAGGTCCGGGATTGCGTTTTCCCAAGAGACCGTTGCACGTTGTGAATAGCCCGGGTCGGGGTGTAACATATCTTATCTAGTGTGTTTGTGAATGCAGTAGGAGATTTCCTTACCTCGTGAATTGTCTTGGGGTCGTCGTGTGGCTCGTAGAATGGGAGTGCAGAGTGTTGATTTGCAGCACCCACCCGAGTTAGGGCCCGAGATGCCTATCGGAGATAACCGTTCGGGTAGTGAGCCGCAGGTTTAATCCCGACAGGGCGCTCGGCACGTTGTGCACGAGGAGTAGAGCGTGCACAACGTGGATCAGCAGGCCAACGCATGAGAGCCAGGCAATCCTGCTCTACAACATTTGGTCGACGCACTCTTCCATGCGGTAGATGACTGTGCTCGAGGGTCGGAACGTGTTGGGACATACACGATCTCCGACTTCCTCAAGCTTGTGACGGCTATGAAGAACCTCGGTACCGCAAAGTTCAAGGGCGAGCCAGATCTGGTTAAAGCGGATGAGTGGCTGGAGGAGTTGGAGATAAACTTTGACGCGACTCTTTGTCCTGCAGAGTACAAGAAGACCATCGCGGTCTATTATCTGGAGCAGGAGGCTAAGGCATGGTGCCGTAACACCGAGCGCCAGCTAAGTGATACGGAGTTCACTTGGGACTTTTCAAGTCCGAGTTTCTGGTTAAGTACTTCCCCTCAGAAGCTCGAGATCGTCTTGAGAGGAAGTTCCTTAACCTCTATCAGAGCAGTTGGTCCGTACGACAGTACGAGACCGAGTTCACTAAGATGAGGTGGTACGTGTACCGTGGCCAGGGAGACGAGGCTACGATGGTCCGTTATTTCCTTAACGGACTGAAGCCTGAGATCAGTAGTCGCCTCGTCGTAGTGGACTTCCCGAGCCTCAACCGTCTGGTTGAGCGGGCTGTGTTGATCGAGGACAAACTCGGGCTGTCGAAGACTTCCGTTTTCAAAACTGTAAATGTGGGGGCGAGCCAATTTGGCAAGCCTAGGAGTGACTTCTCTCGGCCACATGTGAGCGGTAAGGGGAGTACGTTTGTGTCACCGCAGACCAAGACCAGGGTTAACCCGATAATTGCTTTAGTTGCGGTCAGCCGGGGAACATCTCGAAGCATTGCCTCGCGAACCGTTCGGTGGCGGCAGGACGCACAGAGTCGAGGAAGCGTGAGCGTCCGGCACCTGAGTTTGTTACCTGCTTCGCATGTGGCGAGAAGGGCCACTACGCTAATGCTTGTCCCAACCGAGGATGGGTTACGGAACCGTTGGTTAACCGACCTCGCTCGAAGATGTCGAAGACGGAGCCGTTCGCAAAGAAGAAGATGGGTGAAGGTCATGTTTTTGCACTTACCGCTGATGAGCCGGATTCCTCTAACAAAGGACCCGTAGCGGGTATATAATATAAAAACCGTTGTTAAATTTGTTATATAAATAAAAGCCATTTGTGTGTGTATAAATTGCGTTGTTTAATCTTTTAAAGGATCGTTAGACGTTGGAGGCGTATCGACACACGTTCTTTTCGATTCAGGAGCCACGCATAGCTTCATTTCCCCTGAGGTTTATTCGAAAATCGGAAATAGATTCGCATACGATAGAGCGGTGATGACAGTATCCACCCTGGGAAGGGAGCGTTTGTCAGTGAGCGGTCGAGTGTGCGATGTTCCAGTGACGGTTTAGGACCGCGAGTTTCGAGGAGACCTTCATGTGATGCCGTTGAACGGCTACGACGTTATTCTCAGGATGGATTGGTTATCAAGGCATAAGGTGATACTGGATTGTGCTAAGGGGCAAGTGATAATCCAGTGTCTTTGCATCGATTACCGCGACATTGATGCGGTAACGATCAAGGACAAATATCCTTTGCCTCGCATCGATGAGTTGCTCGATCAGTTGCGTGGTGCATCCTGGTTCTCTAAGATTGATTTAGCTTCGGGGTATCATCAGATTCCGATAGCCGAGGAAGATATTAAGAAGACGGCATTTCGTACGCGTTATGGGCATTATGAGTTTGTGGTGATGTCGTTCGGGTTAACCAACGTACCAGCAGCCTTCATGAGATTGATGAACGAGGTGTTTTGGGACTATCTAGCTCAGTTTGTCATTATCTTCATCGATGATATATTGATTTACTCTAAGTGCGAGGCTGAGCACCGAGAGCATTTGCGGTCCGTGTTGAGTCGATTGCGGGAGAAGAAACTATTTGCTAAGCAGAGCAAATGTTCCTTCTAGCAACGGGAGATCGGATTCCTAGGACATCGAGTGTCTAAGCATGGACTTACCACTGACCCGGAGAAGATCGAGGTGATCCGGGATTGGCCGAGACCGACTTCCGTGACTGAGATCCGCTTTCTCGGACTTGCGGGATATTACTATAAATTCGTGAAGGATTTCTCCTCGATAGCCAAGCCGATGACGAAGCTGATCGGTAAAAGGGTTCCGTTCGTTTGGAGTGGTGAGACAGAGCGGGCCTTTTGTCGTATCAAAGAGGCCCTAACGATGGTGCCGGTGTTGACTTTACCCAAGCCGGGGAAGCCATACACCATTTATACCGATGCTTCCCGTATTGGCCTTGGTTGTGTTTTGATGCAGGATGGGAAGGTAATCGCTTATGCTTCGCATCAATTGCGGAAGCATGAGACGAATTACCCGACTCACGATCTTGAGTTGGCTGCGGTTGTGTTCGCGCTGCGGATTCTTACCTCTGTGGCGAGCGGGTGGAGGTGTTTACCGATCATCAGAGCCTCAAGTATCTATTTACGCAGCCGGATCTCAATCTGAGACAGCGCAGTTGGATGGAGTTTGTAGCCGACTATGACCTTTCTATTTCTTACCATCCAGAACGGGCGAACACCGTTGCGGATGCGTTGAGCCATCGGAAACAAGTGGTAGATTCCAAGGTCGATGTGAGGTACTTGGTTGATCACCTTGGCCGGACAACACCCGACAGGGTGTCGGGTATCACGCGGATTAAGCGTGATACCTAGGTTGGTGTTTTCCGGGTTAGGGAAAACCAACTAGGGATTTTAATGGATTTCTTTGTGGCTTCCATTGGCAATCCCGATGTTTGGAGGGAGGAACCGATATACGGACCCATTCAGTTTTAAGTTGTAATTTGGTTTTATTATTCGGTTTATGATTGATGTTATTGAATCGTTGGTATTGGCTGTCTTAATAGCCAATATATCAAACCCTTACGTGCCAGCGTATTTGGGATGTTTGACATTGTAAGTTGCATTCATATGTTGTTGACTATACCGGGACATGTGATTGTTCCGTGGGATGCGGGTTGGGATTTCCGGTATGGTGTGCATGTTAGTGTGGGCTGGCACCCACTGAGTAACTCTTAGCGTTACTCATTCCCTCCCTTTTTCCTTTCCCCTTTTCAGGTAACCTTACGTTAGGGTTTTCTTCTGTGATCGGGCGCGGGACGACTAGAGGCCGGCTATACGTATGTGTAATTAAGTTTTATTTTACAATTGCTTTGTAATATTATTTTATGTAATATCTTTTGCGTATTTGTATTATATTTTGGTCTGATCGGATTGAAACGTTTTATTCGGTTTAATTTGTTTTATGTTATTTATAATTTCGTATTTATACCATTAATTTGATAAACCTGTATTTATTCAATCGAACCGATCCTGCGAAATCTCCATAACTCTGACCTTCGGGTTAGAGGGTCCTGACTCCGGCGTTGATTGGACCGGATTACCGGTTTAGTCAGTTCCCAGGAATAAGGCGTGACGTGTCGGTTCAATTTCCGAACCAGGGCGTTACAATATGGCACATGGATCATACAATCTTTCACAACATCGTATAGATCATGTTCTAAATCTCTATTAGGAATTTATGCACATATAATCTTGTCGATAGCATCTCCTGTTGGAAATTTACTGCTTGGATGCATAAATAATAAGATATGAGCATGTGGAAAACCTCTTTTCTGAAACTCAATAGTGTACATTGCTGAAAATAAGATGAAATATAGGTTAAAACGAAAATAATAGTTGAAATCGTATATATCTATAACAATCGTATATCTAATAATATCTAACCTGATGTCATCTTTCCAAAGTGTTCCTTTTATGTTAGATCTCTAATTAGTGAGTCTAGTTTCATCTTGAAAATCTGACATATGATATCTAGCCTATCATCATTGTATAATTTCATTCTTTCAACATATCTAGATATTTCTTGCAACTTTGGATTACATGTAAAGGTGATAAATAAGTCTAGAAATCCGAAATACTTACATGTAGCCATGGCATCATAATAATTTTACTGTACATATCTAGGACCACCAACAAACTTGATGGTATTAGCATTTTTGTTCCTTGTTCACTTATATCAACTCCACTAGCTTCGAAATTCTCTTTTAGTGATTCATAATTTCTGCTCTTAAAATCGACTGGTTTAATCTAATATATGACAACCTGCTTGCCTCAATAGTCGTGTAAACATTTACCAAAATCTGTTGAAACAATCGCTTTGATCTTATAAGATTATGATATTCAAAACGTCTCTTTTGAACTCTGAAAGCAAAAAATTGTCTTAGACTAATTGTCTTTATATTTCTGCTAGAACCTGCTTGAGTATATCCCTTTTCTATACCAAGTTGAAATTCATCTTCTCAATAAGGGAAAAGTAAAGGATATTGTAGAGCGAGATAGGAGACATGCGTTTTGGTTATTCTTTTCAAAGATCCTGATTTTTCTTCTAAAATAATATCACGTTTAGGCATATTTAGAACAAAATCACCTGGAATCAAAGCTGCAATTTCATCAATAGTAGGCTTACAATAAGTCCTCGCATCTTTTCCCTTTCTGTCACATACAATCCTCATATGAAACCTCTCATAATCATTATCGGCTCTTGATAATAATCTATCTCTAGCTGATCAAGATATCTTCGCATATGGGTTAACCTCATCTAACATTTTTAAGATAGCTTCAATTATCTCAAGATGTAGTTCACTGTTCTTTGGAGTGTGCTTTGTTTTTTTTACTGTAAAACATAAATACATATTTATAATTTGCAGATACATTGATACATAGTTATATACTATATTATCTAAGAATTTTTGCACGATTAATCACTTCATTTAGTGTATCAACAATATATAGTTGTGAAAATTTTGGATAATCGTCATCTTCGGACATTAGGCTACCAATTAAATGATAGTTTGCTCCATGCAACTGAAAAATTTGTGGTCCACATCCTTTCAATCTGGTTCTATCCACTCTTACACTGAGAGAAGTGAAAGCAAATATCATATTATAAATACGTATATGCTCACGAAAGTGTCTACTCAAACTGTCATCGTTAGTTAATAACCCTTGTAGAACTTTAGGAGCATCTTGTAAATAAGGTAACTTAACAGTTCCTTGCAAGCAACACATAATAAAAGTAGGCTTCTTTGCATTTCGTCTCTTCTTTACCCGCTCATCATACCCTATTATTGCCCCACAATAAGAGCATTAAAAATTTGGATCTCCATGATCTAAATTTCCTATAGAACAAAAAAACTGTAATAAAATTATAAGGTCAGATGTCAAAATCATTAATTTTTAATGTGATATATTATAATAACCTTCATATGTTTTTCTTCCAATATTCCTAAATGATTTAGCATTATTGTCTCCTATCGGACTTGTAACATCTTCTTGGACAATTTCCGTCTTGTTTGTAAACGGTTCGCTTTCGTCAAACAAATTATATGACCATGTATCTTCATATCTTCATCAAAACTACATTCCTTCCAAAAATCTCCTATAAGATTTTGTTCTCCTAACAACACATCATAATTAAGTGTGATATTTAAATATTAATAAGTTAGATTTATAATAAATTAGTAATGTGTATATATGTTTAGAGAATTACCTTTAGTATTAGAAACTAAATTATAACTTGATTGTATAGATGGTCCACTGAGGTGAATAGATTCTTGGCTGTTCAGCTTAAATACACTTTGTGTTTGACCTTTAGAACAAAGTAAGAAATTACACGATATTGGCTTGTAAATAACAAAAACTATAATCAGCAAAAACATTAAAGAAACATTAGGTCATCTTTTTATAATTACCTGAAGATGGTGTAGCTTTATGTTTTCCATTGTCATCTATATTCTTCAATGGACGTTGAACATTGGTAATGTCCCGAAGAACGAATCCTCTTTGAGAATTTTTAGTATAAACCGAGGATTTTTTAAAGCCAAATGGTTTTGACGAATTCCCAAATTGTCGAGCAGCATTAGAAGATGAATTTTCAACATTTTCTTGGTTGTTATTTTGAGTATTTCCACCATTTTGAATTAATTGCTAAATCTTGCGCATATATGAAACCTGAAAATTATAATACACAAAAATTAAAACTATTAGAGTACTTAGATCATATGAAATTAGAAGTAGACGAAATCACTAATGCAAAAAAACACTGTGTAATTTTTGTGGTGGGAAACGAATTGTTTTGAAGGAAAATGAAAACCAAGTTTTCGTGTATAATATAAGATCTTTACTAATAAAAACGTAAACTATGTCTAATAAATAATATATTGTTGGTAGTCTATAGGAAAACTACAATAAGTTGTTAAGATCTTGTTTGGATATTTTCATTCGTGTTATTGTTTTAATATCAAAATATTGTAAACTTACAATCTAAATAATTACTTACTATAAAAAGTATTGTGATCAAATTAAAATTAAAACATATATGTTATATGATTATCAAATGTTTAGTTGATATTTGACATGATTAATATATCTTTAAATAGGTGCAAAAATATAATCATTATATACCAAACTTGAAATTATTATAGTTAATATATAATTGTTTTCTTACGTAATATGCCAAATGTAAAATTTATTATCATTAATTTAGTTATTATATTTATCATTAATTTGAAAAATTTAATATGAATCATTTTTAGTTTTACTATCATTAATTTAGTTATATTATGTACCTTAATCTTTATTAACATAATCTACAATGTAAAAAACATGATATAAAATAAAACATATAAAAACCAATTGAAATTGCTGCATAATAGTAATTGATAGTCAAAAATAGGGGTGGGCAAAAAACCCGAAATCCGAAATCTGAACCCGAACCTGACAAAAAATACCCGAACCGAAACCGAACCGAAAATATAAAATAC
>OVBE01000699.1:32257-45580 GCA_900406425.1 Iberis pinnata | reverse complement strand
TCTATCTTTTATCTTTATTTTGTTTTTGTTCATCTTCAAAGTGACGGTCTCGGGGAGAATCTCATCACCTACGCTCCCGTTGGTGGCAATGTAAGATCTGTTGAGTGAAACAAAAAAGGAGGCACACATCAATAAATGGTAACTGATAAATTTTACCCTCAAATTAAAACTAAGTGGTGTGAATGAATGAAGAACATGAGTCTCTTTTATACCCATAGAATTGGCGATTAGATGCGAGAAGAGGGTAATCACAATCGTCGGGATGGTTTGAGTTAATCGCGAAACGTTGCAATGATTTGATGAGAGACTACCATATATTCTTAATAAACAAAAAAGAAGATAGGTTAATCAGGAAAAATAAATAACCTATTGGAAGTCCAAACTTTTAAAACCCATTATCATTTTTAAAAGAACACGTGGCGAAACCACATCACACAAAACCCAACTTTTATAATATGTATAATTAACTTTAGACAACAGTATTTGAAAAATCGAGAAATAAAATACTTCTATGGGATATAATTTCTTCCTAATTGGAGATATTAATTATTTTGGTTTTTGTTTAGTCCAATCTAAACTTTAAATTATAGACCTTAAATCATATTTAGTGAACTCAAATTTATAATTCAAATTTTAAACTTTTAAATTTCAAGTTTTTAGTTTTTAATAAAACAATTTAATGATCCTTTTTGGAATGATTTTGTGATATTTTTTTACAAATAAACATTCTACTGCACCGTTAATTTTATTCACCATTCAAATATTATCTCGTACCGCTAATTTTATTATAACTATAGTTGTCACGCACCGCTAATTTTTTTTTTCGCACCGCACTTAATCGTACCATCCCGCTTATTTTTTCTATCATGTATCGTTAAATTTGTTGTTACCATTTAGACTCTAAAGATCTTCACGTCTCCACTTGCGCCGACAACCGATTGTGAATGCAGAGTGAAGCGATGGAGCAACAATGAATATCAAAAGAAGATGGAGATGGAGAGAGATCGTGCGAGCTAAAGATTTATTTCTTATGGACGATTCATATTACATCTCTTATTTTGGAACGTACAATATTTCATCGCAACTCATCATGTCAATGTCAATGTCAATCTCAATCACTCATTCTAAGAAAACCTATCAAATTGCATCACCTTTAGAATAATCGGACGGTTGATATTTATTCATCAAAGTAAAAGCACCTTTACATTTTATCATAGTACTAAAATGCCAATCTTGTTCAAAGATAATATGGCCATCAAAATTGTTTACCCCAAAAAAAAGTATCTTTAAGTGTAATCCACCCGTAGAAATAATGAAATAAAGACATCTAATATTTGGTAGTTAACCATACACATCCATTCCAAGTACCTACTAATAATACTACTAATTTGACTCAAACCAGAGCTACGATAAGTGAAAACAGGACAAGTTCATAGTAGAAGAAGATACCATAGTCTCTTTTGTGGTATAAAACAAAATTTGTCTACTTAAAAGAAAATTTGACCTAGAAATCGGACTAGATGTTTTTGGACTCTAAACATGAACTGGTCTAATTTATCTTCAGGAAAGTGAAGGGAAGAACTTCTAGTAGGGCTCTCCAAGTTAAAAAAATTGGCTAGTTTGGCCCCTTTATGTTTTTTTTCTTTTTATTTATTTTAATTCGAAAAAATGGTAAAATACTACCTTATCTATAATGAAATATCTAAATTACAAATCCAATCCGCCTTTTGTTGGATAGATCCACTTGACCCAACTGAAATTGAATCAATTAACCACAAAACTAAAACTGATTCGGTTTATCCAACCCAACCAATTTTTTTTTCACATGATATTTTTAAATTACTGATATAACTAGGGATAACTAGGTTTCTTATTCAAAAAAAAAAAATCACCTCTCCACTTTCGCGATTTCTACATGTTTCATCTCCATTTCTCTATTAAATCCTCTCTATTTCGTCTCCATCCCAATTTCACTTTCTCTCTTCTCGATTTCAAAAAAGATAAGCTTTTGATTTGGTCATATTTTAGGTGGATTTTGGGATTTCGAGTTGGGTGAGTATAAAATTTTGATTTTTTTTGTTTTGTGATTTGATGTTATTTGTATCCTTTAATTGGTAAATGTTGTTTGTTCGCGAATCTTTTGCGATTTCATGTTCTTCATTGTCGATTTTCTTAAGGTAAACTTCTCATTTTCTGAGTTTGTGGGTTTCGGGATTGAGGGTTTTTTGTTTCGATTTCTCATTTGTTTAACGGGTTTAATTAGGTGTAACTATGTTTAAAGGGTTTAATTATGTGTAACTAGGACAACTACGTTAACTGGGTTTAATTTGATGTAACTATATTTAACGGGTTCAACTAGGTGTAACTAAGATAACTACGTTATGGGTTTTTTTGTAGCTTGGTGAGCCAATGTAGCTGCTTTCTTTTTGGTTTCCACCAAACCAGTTCAAGTATTATCTGATACACAAAGACGAAAGATGAGGCTGCTAAGGCCAACAAAGGGGAAGAGGAAAGAGACTAATGTTGTTGCGAAGGATGGAGAAAAAACTGTTGCGGCTATGGTTGTGGCAGAGCCGAATGTTTTTATTAAAATTTGTACATAGTTATACCAAAGAATCCAATTATTCTTCATCGATAAATTTTTTTTGTTGTTTCATGAATTTTAAATTTTTTTTATTAAAATTTCCTTAAAGAAACATGTGTAAATTTGGTAAATACCTGATATTTTATGTATTAAATCTTAAATTTTTTTTATAAATTTCTTCAAAAAATTATTCGAATAATTTATCAAATATTTATTATTTTTGAAATTTTCTTAATTTATCTTGGAAATTTTTAAAAATTAAATGTTACAATTTTCTTGGATTTTTAATTTTTAGCAATTTTGTATTTAAAAAAGTGAAAATTTTAATGAAATATTTATTATTTTCTGAAATTTTTTTGATATATTCTGGAAAATTTAAAGTTAATAGTTCATGTATTAAAATGATAAATGAAATTTGAATGTTATATTAAAGTTTAATTTCTCCTTTAATATATTTATTTAAAATCTTGACCAGATTAAAATATTTTATAATAATTTTTTTAAAAAATTTTAAATTTTTGAAAATTTGTAATTTTTAATATTTTTGTTAAATTTGTTTTCTTAAATATTTATTATTTTAAAAAATTCTTGATTTATTTTGGAAATGTAAATTTTATATATTTTCTTGAATTTTTCATGAATTTTTTTTTAAATATAATTTTGTATAAATGAAAAATTATTGGGTATGTGTTAAATCAGTAAATAATTGATAGTTTATGTATTAAATTAGTTAAAATAAGTAGTTTATGGTTGATGTATTAAGTTAAATATTCATGTATTAAAATGATAAATAAAATTTAGTTGGTGTATTAAAATTGAATTTTTCCATGAATTTTTATATGAAAAATTATAAATTATTATAAAATATTAAATTATTAATTTTTATACTTTTTAATTTTTACAAAGCTTAAATTGTTATTTAAAAAAATAGTGTAGATTTTAAATTATCTATATAATTTGGTATATATAAAATTTGGTATAACTATAATAACTAATATTGGCTAACCAACAATACTGACATGTGCGCCGCAAAAAAAAAATAACTAGGAATAACTAGCTGACACATGCGCCGCCAAAAAAGAATAACTAGGAATAACTCGATTAAAATCTTCATATATTTGTATATAGTCATACCTAGTTATCCAGTTATTCTTCATTTCACATAGTTATTTTTGGGACCTAAAACTGTAAAACTAGTTAATCCATAATTTTAGTTAAGGTTTTCTAGTTAAACCACATTAAATATAAAATCAAAATACATTTAACATGTTCTTATATAAAAATATTTTCAAAAATATATTAGTTACATCGTTTTGGTTTAAGTGTTTATTTTTAAAAACAATTTCTAGTAGTATAAGATTTTTGATGCAAAAGTTGAGTTGAATATAAATAATTAAAAAGAAAATTACATAACACTAAAATGATACCGACGTGAGTTATAACAAAATTATGATGTAGATTCGATATTATACAACAAATCTAATAACTTTTTTACTATAATTGAATTTTTAAATTTTTTGTAGAACGTCACTAATTTTCCAAAAAAACATAAACTATATGAAGTATTATTAGAGTTATCTAGTTGTGACAAACTGAAAGCAATACATAATACAAGTTTCTACAAGTTATTACTAGTTACTACATTATCATTAAAAAAATTCAAATCCTAAGTAAATCTTCTTCAATTTTCACTAGTCGATAAATACGTTGTCGTTTTTCTTATTTCTTTTTTTGTTAGGAAATTATGTGGTAAAAAAATTGATATCATCAAGAACGTTCCACAACATGATATTGTTTGTCCCACTTAAGTTAGTTCACCTAGTTGTACCAGTTATCCCAGTTATCCTTATTGTCTTAGTTATCCTAATGATCCTAGTTATACCTGACAGAAAATAGTTTGAAGATCATCAATGGTGAATTCTGATTTCAAGTATCACATGTATCAATCTATATATGTATAGAAATCTCTTAAAATTCCAATCTAATGGTACTAATTTCACCCTTTAATTTCAACTAACTAAATCATAATTTTATTATAAATGATCCTAGTTATACATGACAGAAAATAGTTTGAAGATCATCAATGGTGAATTCTGATTTCAAGTATCACATGTATCAATCTATATATGTATAGAAATCTCTTAAAATTTCCAATCTAATGGTACTAATTTCACCCTTTAATTTCAACTAACTAAATCATAATTTTATTATGAAGTTTTGATTCTCAAATTTTAAAGTTAAATTAATGGAGTTTTAGAGTGAATTTTGAATATCCGGCACCATATTCGAGCTCAAGAAACCAACAGCAACAAATCCCGGTAGTTATTTTTCCATTATGAACAAATTCAATTTCGGACCTAGAATTTTAAATAGGTTTTTTGTGCACATGCGCAAGAATTTTTAAAATCCAAAAGTATATTTGGAATCCTTGTTGCAAGAGTTTCAATTTGATATATATATTACCATATGTTATTGTTTGGGGAAATTTTAACCGGTTCTTATTGAGATAGTTCTACGGAATGGCGAATGAATGAGTTTCTTTATTGATCAAGAAGTAAATATTATAATCAACTTAATCGATCAAGAATCAACAACTGTCTAAGGACTTTTGTCGACTTCCAAACGTTGATCTCTTGAAAATATAGTTGTCGTAGGTTGTTGGTTCGTTATAGACGTGATTGTTCTCTTTGGGAGGTTCTTAGCAAGTAGCTTTTATGGTTTTTCTCTTGTTCCTCTCTCAATTAGAGAGCTTCCCTATTATAGGAATGTTCAACGTAATCTTTACGAATTAAGAAGATTCTTTAACAACTTCCTTATTTTTCGGGATGTAGATTTACATGAATCTTTTTTATTAGTTGGAAGATATCTCAATCAGAACCGACTTAACTTTTTGAAAGGTTTGGGCTTTCATTATTATCGACAGTCCATTCTTTCCAAGGAACTTCCGGATAGTTTCCAAATAGATTCCGACCGTAGTGTAGTTCATGTTAACGAACGTTCATTCCTTATAGGCAACTAGTTATGTTTTGTAAACAACTTCGTACGCTTTGTTAGGAACTTCCAAGTGTATGGACAGTTGTCGGAAAGTTATTGGTAGATGAATTTATTTTACCCAGCAACTTGCCCCCCACTCTCTATTTTCTTATTTAGAATTTGGAGAGTAGTTTTCAATTTAACGAAAGTTAGTTTTTTCAATCGAACATATCGACCATACATTGTTGTTTAGTTAACAACTTATTAAAATGGGAAGTAGATAGAAAGATAAAGTACTTCCCAAATAAATGGGAAGTTGATGAAAAATAGAAAAATGTGCTTCCCAAAATAAATGGGAAGTTCATAAAAATAGGAAAAGGTACTTCCTAGAATAAATAAGAAGTTCATAAAAATAGAAAAAATGTACTTCCCAGAAGAAAATGGGAAGTTAATAGTGAGTGAGAATATTTCTCAATGATAAAGAGAAAGGTCGTTATTAAAGTATTCCACATACCAAATTAGTAGGTTAATTTTGATTGGTTCCAAATTATTCTTTTTTGGAAAGTCATTGACTTACTTGTAACCCTCCATATTTTTCTTCCTTCCATCAATAATTATTGATGATATGTTGCTTCTTATTGGAAAGTTAACATCCACATACAACTCATACTTTGTGATTTCTCCTTCTTGTCGAGAGCTTTTATATTTTTGTGGGAAGTTAGGTGTTTAGAGAAGTTGATGAACGTTGGGGAGTAGAAAGAAAACATAAGAAAATCACAAATGAAGTTGGAAGTTACCTATTATGAGGAAATTTACTTTACTTGGCCCCACCACCACCTACTCCTTTACTTGTTGTAGGTTTTTTCTCTTAGTAAGTTGATAGAATACTCTCCAAAACAATGAGAAGTTGATAATTATTTAATAAAAATATCATCTTCACTTTGGGAAGTTGATAAATTTTTTAATCAAAACATCCTCCTCACTTTGGGAAATTGATAATGTTTTAATCAAAACATCTTCCCCACTTTGGGATGTTGATAATGTTACATCAAAACACTCTCTTCACTTTTGGAAGTTGACAATGTTTAACCAAAATATCCTCACTTATCCTTACTTCTTCTTTTATTTGGCGTAAGTGGTTAGGTCTCATGGACCACATATTGCTTCCTCTCATTACTTTGCTTCAACTCATGCAATTTAATGTCTTTACCTTCTTCTTTTTTTGGTGAAGTAGTAGAAATTCTTGTTTGTTTTGACATATGTTTGTCATTTTTATGTAGTCATCGATGGATGACATACTAGGTGGTGGTTCGAGTAATGTTTTATCATCCATAATCTTTTGCACCCAATTGGCAAGGTCATGGTCGTGCTTTGTCGGCAAATTTCCATATTCCTAGTTGAGTACATGATTTAAGTTCTTTGACTTGCTTTTGGAAGTTATTATGACTCGAGAGGTGGTCATGTAGGCTATGTTTATGACTTTCTTTTATTTTATTTTACTACCTTCTAGTACTTTTTCGTCGTTGCAATATTATGCTTTTATGAAAGCATCCAACTTCTAAACTTGGCAGTGTCATTGGGTTATTTTAACCACTTATGTTTCTTTTTCAAAACAACTTGCACCATATATCGTCGTAACTTATTTGTGGTGGTCTGCGTAAGATATTTTATTTTATCTAGTTGCAATATATAGATGCAACCTACTTGAGATTATATCTTTTGATTTACTAAGTTAAGATATATCATCACAACTTCATTAGGATATTTCTTTTTGGTTTATCTAGTTGATAGTGAATATAGTCACCGCATAGGTTCTTATCATCTATCTAGTCGCATCATATCGCTAAAACCTACTTGAGGTTATACCTTAACTAAGTCAAGGCATGTCGTCACAACCTTCCATGCTTTATAAGCACATGGCTAGGCCTTATTGGCAACTTGTCAAGCCTTTTCAGCAACTGGTTATGTCTTGTCGGCAACTGGAAATGAATTGTCGAGCAACTAGTTATGATTGATCGACAACATTCCATGCTTGATCAGCAACTTTCGATGCATTTTCGGCAGTTGGCTATGCCTTGTCGGCAACTTTCCATGCTTGATCAACAACTTGTTATGCCTTTTCGGCAGTTGGCTATGCCTTTTCGGCAATTGGCCATTCTTTGTAAACAATCATTTATAACTTACTAACAACTTCCAATTACTTTGAAAGTTGTCAAAAGCAAAAGGGTTGATGAATTTATATTTCCCAACAATTTTCCCCTACTCTCCATTTTCATATTTAGAACTTGGAGAGTAGTTTCAGATTTACAAATGTGGATTTTTTCCAATCGGATACGTCAACCTTGTTGTTGGTTAGTTAACAACATGCACAAGAATGAGAAGTAGAAAGAAAGAAACTTTTTTAAGTCAAGGGGTAAATTAACTAAATGATATTAAAATATGATGGAAAGTATAGTTAACACTTTTGAATCCAATTGGTGAGCTCATGGCCTACTTTGTAAGATAATAATTATTGGCGATGTTGATGATTGAGGCCTCTCATTTTCTATATTGATGGAAGGTCAATAATCACTTTCATGGTCACTTATATTGTCGGCGTTATCATTGTGAGGTCTATGGTAATTAGGTTAATCATCTCTGTTTAACTTCTCCATTCTTGTCAAGCGTGAATCGGTAATTGGAGACCGTTGATGATGATATGCTAAATCTTCTTCCCATTTAATTTCGCCCATGCTCTAGAGAGAACATCTTCCATAGTTCTGCATCGATACTTTGTGAGTTCTTTGTATAGATCTCCATCTGGTAGTATACCTCTTTTTAACGCTGAGATTGCGGCGGCAACATTGCAGTGAGGTATCAATACTTTCTCTTTATTGACCCGTCCCACGTACTCTCGTAGTGGTTCTCCTTTTTTGTATTACCTCGTAAAAGTTATCGGTTGTCTTTTCTAGATTTCTAGAACTTGCAAATTGCTCCACAAAATGATCGGTTAGTGTTGCAAATGACTCAATTGAAGCATTCGGTAGGTACGTAAACCATTGTAGATCTGGTCCAGTGAGAGTGGTACCAAAACCTTTGCACATAGTAGCTTCCCGACACTCTCTTGCGGCGACAGTAGTGAACATTCGCTGCTTGTATTGTGATATGTGGTTGTCAGGATCAGTCGTTCCATCATACATCTTCATTGAAGGGAAGATGAACTTCCTAGGCATCTCTACTAAGGAAATTTCATCTGTAAACGGAGTATCCGCATAGAAGCTGGGAGCACTCTTTGTGATTGGAGGAGCTACTCCGGGAAGTCGCGTAAGTAATGCTTCAATTTCCTCGAATCTTTTCGAGAACATAGCCCTTAAATAGGAATCTTCAGTAGGTTGATTTATAACCGGATTACATGGGACATGAGTTTCGTTAACCTTTTTATTATTTATGTATGGTGTATCAAGCTGATGTTGAAGTATTGATTCATCGATCGTTGTTCTCAGAGTGCCTTCCAGTGGTTGCATCGGGTTGATACGTGTTTGGAATCTAGCGTTCGTGTTACCAGCAGTGCTTCCAGCGATAAGAGAGTTATTTACCTCTTTTAAAGAAGCGTTCTCCGCTTCAAGTTGCGCCAATCTTTCTTCATTGTGCTTATTCTGGCCGGTGAGTGCCTCTGCGAAATCCAAAGGAAAGTTACCTCCAACAGGAACCTCATTATCATCATTCCTCATATCTCACGTAGTCAGTTAAATTCCCCTACCTGGCGCGTCAAACTGTTTGGGGAAATTTAACCGGTTCTCATTGAGATAGTTCTACGAAATGGCGAATGAATGAGTTTCTTTATTGATCAATAAGTAAATATTACAATCAACTTAATCTATCAAGAATCAACAAATGTCTAAGGATTTTTGTCGACTTCCAAACATTGATCGCTTAAAAATATAATTGTCGTAGGTTGTTGGTTCATTATAGACATGATCGTTCTCTTAAGTAGGTTCTTAGCAAGTAGCTTTTAGGGTTTTTTCCTTGTTCTTCTCTCAATTAAAGAACTTCTCTATTTATAGGAATGTTCAACGTAATACTTTTCGGATTAAGAAGATTCTTTAACAACTTCCTTATTTTTCGGGATGTAGATTTACATGAATCTTTTTTATTAGTTGGAAGATATCTCTATCGGAACCGACAAAACTTTTTGAAAGGTTTGAGCTTTCATCATTATCGACGGCCCATTCGTTCTAAGGAACTTCCGGATAGTTATTGAATAGACTCCGACCGTAGTGTAGTTCATGTTAACGAACGTTCATGCCTCATAGGCAACTAGTTATGTTTTGTAAACAACTTCCTACACCTTGTTAGGAACTTCCAAGTGTTTGGACAATTGTCGGAAAATCATTGGTAGATGAATTTATTTAACCTAACAATTATGAACTTTAAAAAAATCAGAAAATTGAAGGAGAAAAAGAAAGAAGAAGACGATGGAGAAGATGAAAGAGAAAAAAAAATCAATTCTTGATTTTGATTGGTTGTTTTTTTCTTTTTTTATTTATTTTTTAATTAAAAGAAAGAACAAATATTTCCAATCATTATTTCATTAATAAATTGGGTCACAAGAAATTATTTTGTTAATTATGGATTGTTTTTTAATTTATTGGGATACATTAGATTATTACCCAAAGTGAAGTGTGGGTAGTGTACGAATGAATAAAATGTGGTTCAATTGGATTATTTTTGTGATGCGTCTTTTTTTTGGTAGGCATTTTTGTGATGAGTCTTGAGTTGAATCAAAGTTTGGGCCTTTTTTTATTTTTCTAATTTAATATTATTAATTATTTAAGTTTTCTGATCTGAGGAGGCTTTATAAAATTCCCCTAAATTTCTCCGTCCCTACACTTTTGATCAATTCTTACGAAAAGCACGAATCTTTAAACTGAGGAGTGTCCCCTTTGTAATCGAGTGAGTGTTGTTTATTTTACTCCATGAATTTTTGTGGTGAGAGATAAGATTTGGCATCTGGTGTGTATTGTGTGTGTGTGTGATATGGGTAACGTTAACGCTAGAGACGAAGCTCATAGTAACAACGCATCTGCTCTTGACGACGACGACGCTGAGATTTTCTCCCGTCGTGCCATGGCTTCTTCTTCAGATGGCAACCATATCGCACCTCCTGAGCTTATGGGTCAATCCCCTCCTCACAGCCCTCGAGCCACCCAATCTCCTCTCATGTTCGCTCCTCAGGTTTTCTCTCGATTCTGCTAGGTCGGGAAATCGCTGGATCTGAAACCCTAAAGTTTGTACCTTTTTTTTTTTAAGGTTCC
This sequence comes from Iberis pinnata, assembly GCA_900406425.1. Classification (NCBI taxonomy): domain Eukaryota; kingdom Viridiplantae; phylum Streptophyta; class Magnoliopsida; order Brassicales; family Brassicaceae; genus Iberis; species Iberis pinnata. The sequence goes on along the minus strand of OVBE01000699.1, from coordinate 34,729 downwards.
GGTTGTTCCTTTGCAAAGACCAGATGAAATTCATATCCCAAATCCGTCGTGGATGCAATCGGCTTCTTCCATGTACGAAGAGGCTTGTAATGAGCAAGGAATCCCTACGATGATCACATGGTGCCATGGAGGAAAGGATATCGCTGTTGAAGGATCATGGGACAATTGGAAGACAAGGTTTTCTCTGAAATTTGTTTTTTTTAGAAACTATTTGTCATTCAAATCTCTTATTGTTGTTGTGTGGTTTTGAGAAGTCGGTTGCAGAGATCTGGGAAAGACTTCACAATCATGAAAGTGTTGCCCTCAGGAGTCTATGAGTATAGGTTCATTGTTGATGGACAATGGAGGCATGCCCCTGAGCTCCCTTTTGCACGTGATGATGCTGGCAACACTTTCAACATTTTGGATCTCCAGGTAACCTAAAGTTGTTGGAATTGTGGAAGAGATGTATGTTTTGTTTTTGTTTATAACTGCAGAGATACTTTGGTGTATGCATTACAGGACTATGTACCTGAAGACATTCAAAGCATATCTGGATTTGAGCCTCCACAATCTCCAGAGGCTAGTTACAGCAACTTGCTTCTGGGAGCTGAGGACTACTCGAAAGAGCCGCCTGTGGTTCCACCACACCTACAGATGACACTGCTTAACTTGCCTGCAGCCAACCCTGACATTCCATCTCCCCTGCCGAGGCCTCAACACGTCATTCTCAATCATCTTTACATGCAGAAGGGCAAAAGCGGACCCTCTGTTGTTGCGCTTGGTTCCACTCACCGCTTTCTGGCTAAGTATGTAACTGTGGTGCTCTACAAGTCCCTGCAGAGGTGAAGACCAATGCCAATGTGGAAACTCCTATATAATTTGGTGTTTTAAAACTAAACTCATGAGGCTATATAGGAAGGAGACATGAAGAAAGAGTAATTGCAAGCAAAGTATTCCCTCAATACCTTACGAATTTTGCTGTCTTTAAAGTTGTCAATAAAGTTTACCAACAGAGTGAAGATGCAGTTTTTCAGTCAGTGTCAGTGTAATCTTTTAATTTGAAGACTTCTATCTTCAGTTTTTTTTTTTCTCTTCTTAGCATAATTTAAAAGAGAAGATCACTAGTTTTTGGTTTTGAATTGAGGGCTTTCTAGTTTTCACAACACTTGTTACACCTACCAGTCGTATATTATTGTTTTGCTTTCAATTCTAGCAAAGTCATTTTGTGATTGTATGTAGGTAAGCAATTATGGCAAAGTCATTTTGTGATTGTAGCCTGTTTGTTTCAATATCTAGATACTGTATCTGTCTCCAGATACTGAGTGACTGTTCGTTTTCTCTTAAAAAAAATTTGTATCTAGATACTAATTAATTTGTATCCCAAAATCTGGATACTAGAGATACTAAAAAAAGTAGTATCCGGATGCAGTATCTTTATCTCAAAAACCAAAAAACCATAATATCCTTAAAGTTTGAAAAGCTAAAATGATATAAAAGACTGATTTTCTAACTAAAAATTTTCACAAAGAAAATTTTTCAGAAAAATTCCCGTAAAAATTTTACCAACAAAAATTTCCCGTAAAATTTTTTCACCGAATATGTTCCGCCAAGAAAATTCCAACAACAAATTCCCGCCAAAAAAATTTATGTTAAAATTTTCCTCCAAAAAGTTTTTGGTCAAACAATTTCCATAAAATTTAACAAATATAAAATTAGTTAGGTTAATTAGTTAGGTTTGTAGTATATAAGCCATTTTGGTCATTTTTATCAAATTGTATCTAGATACTATTACGAATACCAAAACGAACAAAAATATATCTAGATACAATATTTAGATACCAAATACAGATATGAAAACGAACAACATCCAACTTTAGTATTTAGATATTGAATCTGGATATAAATACAGATATTGTATCCATATACAGAAACGAACAGAGCCACATGTAGGTGTGTGCATTTTAACTAAACTGAATTCAGTTGGCTTTACTCAGTTAATTTAGGAGTATTTTTGCAAAAAAGGTACTTTACAAAAAATATTGGAGTTTAGGTATTTTATAGAATGTAATTAGTGATTTAGGTGTTTTTTGGTATATTTATATAATTTAAGTAAGGAAACTAAAATGCTATTTTTTGTGAGTCTATCTTATTACGTCGGTGAATTTACAACGTGAATGATGAATCATACTTGTGAATGAGTCCTTGAATGAGTCTCGTGAATGAGTCTTGTGAATGATTAATAAGGCACATGAGTGATAAATAGTTCACATGAACATTACGACATAAATGATCACCAAATTTTGTGAATATATTGAGTTGTGAATCATACTTTTGAATGAGTCTCGTGAATGATTAATAAAGCATGTGAGTGATAAATAGTTCACATGAATTGCATAACACTCGTGGGTTATTCAACATTATTTTTAGTTGCAAAACACAACAAATGAAAATATGCGACATGTTCTTCATTAAAATCAGTATCGTCACCAC
>OVBE01000699.1:0-32188 GCA_900406425.1 Iberis pinnata | reverse complement strand
CTTATGTAACTCTTCCACTGTGGAAGTTCCACAACATATGATTTCATGTCCTGCATTTGTTATACTAACACATATTTTAAGTTCTTCTATCAAGACATTAACATGTAGATTGATACCACGTCCTATACAAATATATTAACAATTCATCTATCAATAATACTAAAAACTGGTGAATAGCAATTGTGACTTGTGAATGGATAATGCGAATGATAATTAGTGTATATGAATAGAAATGATATCATGTGCATAGAGAGCATAATCTATGAATGATCATTGAGAACTCTTAAACTTGCCAGAAATATTATGACTTCGATCAACATTAATGTTTACAATCATATTACTTTTCTTCCATGCTATTTTGCAAGTAATCACTTGTGATTTTGGAATTTGTTGAATATTAATCACTCTTCGAATGTGTGATTTTGATGTCAATGGAGTTGACCAATTTTTCTCATAAGACATAATAATGCAAAACAATAATCAAGAAGCAATACCGGAAAAATCAAGGTAAAGATGCAAGACTAAATCCAAATTTTGTGGAAGAGAGATTGTAAATAAAACATCAAATGCTTCTAAATTTTTATATCCTTTTCGTATAGAAAAATCCATGGCTTAATCTCACCTTTACACAAACTACGATTGTAAGAATCATTGATTTCTACGGTAACACATTAACCCATTACATTCTTAATCCATGTAAATGTGATCAAGCAAGTTTTACCTCTTATGTGACAATTGTGGATACAAATTACCAAATTTTGAGCATCTTTTGCATCTGAGGATGATGAGTCTGCAATGTGAATGCCATTTTCACTAGAGCAAGAAAAAAAAATCTTTCATTTCTTTATGTTTCTCCTCTTTCCATCATTTATTTCATATATTGTAAAGCTTTGAGATTTACTAAGAAAAAGAAACTCAATCTTAGAAAGCTTTGAAATTTGGGGAAAATGTCAATAGATTAATATGAGTTTTCTTATAATCAATTCAAGAAAGAAGATAGAAAATGCATAGAAGAAAATCGCCAAAGTAGAGAAGAATGTGTGCTTATTAGTTATAACTTACTCACTGGTGTGTTCGCCTGCAATATTCAGAAGCATCTTCATAAATTCGTTGGATTGTATTCTCTGCAAATTGTAGAGTGACTGTTTTTGATAAATATTTTTTGTATTTCAAAGTGACGGCTATTGATATGAGAGAGTGATAATAAAAAATTAGGGTTTAATCTTTCTTTAGTTTTTTAGTTAATGAATTATTGATACATTCAATAAGTTTTTTTTTTAAAAGTTTTAGATTAACAAATATATTATTTCATATTTAAGTGGAGCATAGAAAAGTAATTTGGTATGGTGAAAGTACCTTATTACCAATATATTTATAAGACACCTCTTTCTCAAATTATGAAACATAAATGTACCTTCTTAGCAAATTTTTTCTTAACGTAGTCCGGTTTGGTTGATTATTAACTTTAGTTTGGTTTTTAGTTCGATTCAGTAATTTCAAACAGAACGAACTAAACAATTTTACTTTATACTATATTAATTGAACCAAACCCAACTGAATTTGCGAAAATATCCGAATAAACCAAAAATTAACCGAATAACCAAAAATTAATTTAAACTTAACCAAACCAATATATTTAAGATTTTTGAACCGAAAAAACCGAATTTTAAAAACGAAAACAGAACAAAAAAAAATCCAAGTGTCGAACTGAATCGAAGTTAAATTATGTTTAGTTCAATTCGGCTAAGAAATTACTAACCGAAAAAACTGAATGCCAACCTCTTTGCAACTTGTGTAACAAAGCATACTAAAAAACAAAAGATGACAGACTTTTTAATGGGTTTCAACGGAGAGCCCTCCTCCAATTACTACATGATAATCTCAATTCTAATGTAGAGTTTTATTGTATTCTGATGGCCACTATCTAACCTTACAAAAGGTTTCATCAATGGAGAGAAGCAATAATACAATAGGCAAAACGTGTGGTTTATATGTTTGAATCTAATTCACACTAGAAAACTGGACAGCCTTTGACAGTGATTCCAGGAGCCGTGGGACATGAAGCAAGAGGGCAGTGGTCTACTTCAGTACCCCACCATTTGATCTCATGTCCAGCATTCTGCAAGGCAAAGAACAAGAGCACACCCATGAATGCCGTCCCCGCATCAAGCGCTGCAGAGAGTACATAGTTGTACTTCTGCCACCATCTCTTGTGGTAATTGAACACAAAGTAGTTGAAGATTGTTCCTGTGACCAGCCAGCTAGCGATGTTGGTTGGAGTTGCTGGAGGCATCCCTGCGAAACCGTAGGAGATAACAGGTATGTTGATGAGAGGGATCCACTTCTTGTTTGGGAAGATCTTGCTCATCACCCATATGGGAACAGGTAGGACAGCTCCGATGAGGAAGAGCCAAACAAGGTTACGGTACATGCCTCCCGGTCCGAACAGCCGTTTTGGTCCTATCAACCCCCAAATAACCGAAGCATCGAATGTCACTCTATATTTTGGGCAAGTCCAGGGGCTATTAGGATGCGCTCCTTCGATGTCGCATATATCTTGAATGCTCTCAAGCATCCACCAAGCCACTCCCAAGTTCACTACACCAGCTACAACAGTGCCTACTAACTGAGCCGTGTACATACATCGCGGTGGGATTTTCATGTAATGACCAAGCTTAAGATCTGCTAAGAATGAAAGAGCATGGACTGTGCTGATTCGCCCATAAATCTTGAAAATCAGATTCGCAATGGGTTTTCCGGGCATGATATATCCAATAATGAACTGTCCAATTATATCATACCCTGGTTGCTGATTTGTAGTAGCTTGAATGACACCAATAGGGAGAGTAACAACAAAGGCCAATGCAAAAGCAAAGAGCATTCCCCACCATGGAAGCTGTACTGATTCTTTCCACACAAAAGACATAAGAAGAGACATGCCTATACTTCCTACAAGCAAAGCAATAAACCACCACTCAGGCACTTTTTTGTAGCTTTGCATCAATCTCCCATGGACGTCTAGCTTCACTGTATTCATAGCAGACCAAGTCTGCTTCCATATGTCTCTACCGTTGAACAATGCCACATGAGTTAATGTGGCAGTAAACCTAGCAAAACCAGATCCGATTGAGAGTGCGAAAAGAGGGCTTAAGTAAAGCTTCCCGTAGTTATTATAAGCACCAATATCGAGATCAAATTGTGGAGTCAAGATCTTGGTTGTGTCATACTTATGGCCAGTAGAAGTGAAGAGCTGATTAGAGAAAATTGGGAACTTTCTGGAATCGAAAGTGTTGAACTTCCAGTAACAAACAGGGACAATGATGTAAATGAACATAATGAAACCAACACCAACGTTAAGGATAGATGACCATGGAGCCACCAAGGGACTTCCATGGTAAGCAGAGATACCAGCCCAATCAAGAGTGAAAGCTCCAACACCAAGACCATGGTAGCCAGAGCCTACTTGTTGAGCAGTGAGGTTGTTTGGCCAAGCCCAACAAACCCATGAGAAGAAAGTCAAGATTGGGAATAGATAGCCTGGAAATATGTAGTAAATAAAGCTAGCACCAAGAGCTATTAGAAAGAACTTCATCCTCGTTAAACCCTTTGATTTATCTTCCTTTTCGTGCAAAGCTCTGAAGAAAATAATCAAAAGTCTTTTTATGATTAATTTATTGGGTTCTAAAAAGAAAAGGAATTATGAGATTAAGAAGAACCTGAAGAGAGAAACTTGAGCAAGATTTGAAGGCCACCACATATCAACAGGATCAACAAGGTACCTCCTTAGAATTCCAGCCCAGCCGTAACCAATTATCTACAAACAAATTCATTCGCTAAAATTGTCTCCAAAATGAGAGAGAGTAAGCATAAATAGTCTCCAAACCTGAGTGGTTAAGACGATGAAGAGACCACAGATGAAGGTAAGCTTCTGTTTATAGTAAGCTTTCATAACGGTGATAGCTCCGATAGAGTAAGCATCACCACCACCGTAAGCGACACCACAATTGGCGAAAATGGTGATAATAACATGCTCTTTGATGTTGAAAGGACCTGGATTAAGGCTAAACTCACATCCTAGAACTTTGTGAGAAGTGGTGGGGAGAGTCCTAGCCATGAATTTTCCGATGGGTAAAACGGCGATTTGCATGAGAATGGCGGAGATGGTGAGTGGTTGTGTACGGTAAGTGAAGAAAGTGTTGAGAAAGATGAGTAAAACGCATGAGGTTAAACCCAAAAACCAAGCTCTGAATGTCATCACCGGTAAAGTTGGATCATCTGTTTCAGGCACCACAAGAGCAACTTCCTCCACAGGACAACGCTCGTAACCATTGTTACCAACAACAGCTTTCTCTGAGTCCATTCTGCTCTGAGAGATCTGACAAAAGTGTACCGTCTTCTCTGTCTATATATACCAAATATACTCTTACCACGCGTGTGACTGGCGCGTGCCTTTACAGGTCTCACACACTCTAGTTCTATGCTTGTCTCGTGTGGGGACCATTTTACTACACTCGACTTTGACGTTACATTCCACGTTTCCCAACGTCGTTAGAAATTACCGGCAGAGATTGGCAGGTAATGCCATAACGGCCGTTAGTTTTCTGACGGAGGTTGTGGAAGAAACTGATTCCATGTGCCAATCATGCTCACTTGGCAGCCTGACACGTGGATTTTTCCAATTTATGTCCTGCCCGTGAAGACTCAATAGTCAATAGTCAATAGACAATGAAACAGTGATTTAAAGAAACATTGCCAAGACAATAAAAAAATATATACTCCCTCCGTTTCACAATATAAGTAGTTTTAGGAAAAAAAATTTGTTTCAAAAAGATTGTTGTTTTCATTTTTCAATGCAAAATTTAATGTATTTTTATGTTTTTGACCCTTTATATTCTGCAGAATGATTTATTATTGGTTGGTTTGTTTTGGAATACGGATTTTATCTTAAAAAACTTAAAATTAAATAACTTTCTTAATAGTTGTGCACAAACCTTAAACTACATACAATATGAAACAGAGGGAGTATATAAGAAGCATTTCCATATAAAATATTAGGGTTAGTCTTTACAAATCTTTTTTTGTTTTTGAAGGGTTTTAATATTATTAATCCAGATGCCCATTATACAAATTCCAACTCAACAGATTGCAAACCCAATAACCCCTCACAACAAAAACAAACTTAGACTAGAAAGAAAAGCCCAAAAGCACAGGTCCAGACCAAAGAAACCCTAATTTTTGAAAACCCTAAAGAAAAACTCCACATAGCGCCGCCGGCGACAAAGCTGCAAACGCCGCCGATGCGCCACCACCGGAGACCTGCCGACAGAAGCCAAATACCGGAGGAACATGACCTCTTCCGATACCCGCCGAGAAACAGAGAAAAAGAGGAGCAAGAACGGGATGATAGCAAGCCTCGCGAAACTTCTGGAAAAAAGGCTTAGGTTTCCGGCGAAGAGGGGAACTTCAAACCGCCGATTGAGAGAAATAGTGTCACCCACCGATGGCCGCATCCCCATGCAACCACCGGTGAAGCTCAACCGTCCACCCAACTGCCGATCTGGAGCACTCCGCCTTGAGGGTCCCTTTTCCGAGTTTGGCGACCTCCACGCCGCTATGCCGTGGTGCAGATCTGGCCGGAACACTCCACCGAGAGGCTGCTTCTATTTTTCTTAGCTAGACGGCAGATCTGATGAGGGAGAGGTTGAAAGTGTTGCAAGCCGGAGAGAGGAGGTTGAAAACAGACGAGTTCGCCGGCTCTGGAGTCGCCGACAAACCCGGGGGCCGCGGTGCAAGTGACAGTGTCGAAAGAAGGCGGTGAGACTCGCCTCTTTAACCTCCACTACAGGTCCCACAGAACCAGATCAGATCTGGTTAAGAGAGAGAGTTGAGAGGAAAGGTGAAAGAGGAGAGAGAAAGTCTAACAAAAACACATGATAACCAGAACGTCTTTTTTTCTTTTTGACAAATCTTTAAACTATAGATTTCCATATTTGGCAATTTATATACTTAAGACTATCAATTTATAACCATCGGTTTCCTTTTAATGGCTACTCATATTTACATTTCCATATTTTCTAACAATTTTTCCATATTCTGCAATATATAATTTAAATTTAGAGTGCAAAAAAAAAAAAAAAATTCCACTATCATCACTCATTAGTGTACAATTTTCAAAATATAATAAAGAATTTGGATACGTCACGAATTTGAATACTTTTTTATAAATATGAAAATCTAAATATGGGGAAAGTGGCATTAGTTTAGTAGCATTCATAAGTCCACATGAGGCAGGTAGCACCACTCCACACGGAATAGAGTCCCCGTGTCTACGATAGTGTAGAATTTGTCTGCTATTATGCAGAAACTGGCTATTGGGTCGGCCTATTGTGGTCCAAATGATGACAAAAAATAATCTAAATATGATTCACGTTTACCCTTGTCAATTAAACATAAATAAAAAGTATTAAAAATCAACCAATCAAAAAAAAATTTCGACATTTTGTTGCACGTCTCTTCACCTTTTCTTTTCTCTCGACTCTCTCAAATTTTCAAGCAAGACCTACGGAGAAGAAGAGGCGGCAAGACTTCAAATCCGGCAGTCCAAGCGACTACTCTTGCACCACGGCTTGAGGGTGGCAGTGAGAGACCAACGTTGTCACCCCAGCGACTCGAGCTTCAATTGTGAATCCCTAACCTGCGAGTTCTCTCACCATCACTCAAAATTAGACGACGGGGGAAGGGTAAGTAGTATTAGCAAAGCAAAGCGGTGCTAGCTACACCGTCTTCGCGGCTCCCAGAAGGGAAGACGTTTCTATGATGCGAAAGAAGACTGTCTCCGGCGGCGAGATATGAGATTCACCTTAAGAACGGAGGCGAAGGGCATCTGGATGCGGCTTGAGGATGATCGATCTCTGATGTATTCTCTATACCAGACCGACAATGACTAGGCTCTGTCTTCCAGTAGCGGCGGCGGTCTTCTCATCAGCGGCGGCGAAGTGAGGCACATTGGCAGAAATGGTTGAAGACCTGACCTTACTCCTCGTCTCTAACGCAACTAGTATGAGCTTCGATTTCCATGCTGATTTTCCGCTTGTTGAAAATTTTTCCGGCGGCATCCATGGTGAAGGATGGTCGGCAGCTAACTTAGAGTTTTTCTAGGTCTCCCTTACTCTTTAAACTAGATTTAGAATTTTAGATTTATTGAGTTTTGGGTTTTGTGTATACTAGACTCTCTGATTTTGGATTTGGGCCTAAATTTAGGATTTTGTAATAAGTCTAAGTCTGGTTGTAATTATATGCATTTGACTAATAAATTTTTAACAAAAAAACATTTTTTTTGCACCTAATCATTTTCAAACACAAGATTTTACCTATAGTTTATAGGAGACCAATGTCACTTAGAACTATTTTCACCTTTTTTCTCTCACTTTTTAGTCAAACTTTCTTAATTTTAAAAGTTTCAAAATTTTCTCATATTTTTATAATTTTTTCTTCTAGATTTAAGAATTTTATTTATTTACTTTAAATAATTATTTTAATAATTAATAAATATTTTTATTGTATTATAAAAAAATTTTACACAAAAAATTTACAACGAAGTAAGTTATAATTTTGTTATATTTTATATTTTGTAAGTTTTATAACTTTGGTAATTTCAATATAAAATTTTAAAATTTATCATTTTTATATAAAATTGGTAATATTTTTACAAAATTATATTTTTAGTTTCTCCCCATACTTATTTTATTTTTATCATATTTATAAAATAATACTAAAATTTTAAATTTTGAAAATTCTAAAAATTGAAACTATTATTAATGTCACGTCGTTAGTGTATTACATTTTTTGTTAAATACTTTCGTCTAATATTGAAAGTGTTAAAAATTATATTAAAAAAATTAAAATTATGATTTTTCTCCTAAATGGTGGAATGAATATACTTTTTTAAAACTTAAATACATCAACTACATAGTTTTAAAATATTATAAAATATGGATTAAAGTGCAAAACGAAATAAACCAAAACATATCTCACTCGTAACACTTAATTAGATGAAGAAGAATGATATGCGTAACTTGATCCAAATGATGTCAAGTTCGTTGTTAAAGAATATATCTTAATCTTTTCGAGGAACATAAATTAGAAATGAGAGGAGAATGTTGTAGCTAGAGACCACCACACCACAACTTGGTAAATAAGATTCTTGATCTATTCGATCATAAGTGTAGGATATGAGTTTTTCACCCAGACCCAATGGGCTGAATCCACTCTACAAGTTCAAACCCGGAGGCCCATCTTGGAGATCGATGAGGTGAATAGAGTTGCCGAAGGAATAGTGCGCCTAGTTTTCCTAAACCCGCGGAATAGTGACCTACCGACCAACTCGTCGGAGGAACATAGTACCTAACCAACTGCCTCGCGTAGCCGAATGATGGCAAAGCAAGCACTAGAGCTCCCACGAAGAGGAGGTTGGCAATTCGAGAGAAACGAGATCTTAGAGAGAGGTTAGAGAGATAAACTAACTCCCTTAGTATTCTTGTAATCATTTGAGTGCGTCAAACTTATCGACGTCCTTATTTTGTTTCGCACTTGTAATCTTTCCTATCATATACGAACCTAAATCAAGGGAGACCGACGACCCTAGATTCAACAATTGGCGACTTCGCTGGGGACACATTTGAAAGGGCCTAACATTCGACGCGTCGCAACATTAAGAGCATGACGCACACAACTCCCATGGAAGACTACGTCCAAGTCGAAGACGTGACCCATTTTGAAGGGCAAAGCACCGAGATCGACGACCATCAGAGACCAACCGGACCAATAAATAGGATCCAAGGGGTATCCACGCAAGAAAAAACTAACCAGACGCTACTGCGTCGGCTGGAGGAACAATTAATAGAATTTCAACAACTGAAGAGCAAATTCGAAGCAGTAATGACCGCGAGATTGCAAAGAGCCGAACTGGAAGTCCTGAACAGAAACCTCTTCGGAACGACGGACGTTCAAACACCAACACCAAATGACCCGCAAAATCACGAATCGGGTGCCCGCGTGGATCCACCTTTATATCGTAATCCCACTAATCAGAGCGATGATATAAGGGTAATGAAAGCCTAACTCAAGTAAATGAGCTCGCTAGTTCACAAGGCCACTAGTTCGGCACCGGAAATAGAGCGGGTCGTCGAGGAAACCCAGAGGACCCCTTTCACGAAGAGGATAACAGAGACCAAGATCATGCATACTGCGAAGATCAAATTTCCAACTTTTGAAGGAAACACCAACCTTACTCACTACATGACCGCCTTCACAATCGCAATGGGACGCGCCCAATTCACTGACAAAGAAAGAGACGCCGGCCTCTGCCAGCTATTCGTAGAAAACTTGGAAGGGGCGGCGCTCTCATGGTTTTCCCATCTGGAAGCCAGTTTTATCGACAACTTCCAGCAATTGTCAACAACTTTTGTCAAGTATCACTCCATGTTCATGGAGAAAAAGGCGTCAACCGCCGACCTATGGTCATTAAGCCATGGGCATCGAGAATCCCTTAGGTTGTTCATAGAGCGATACAAAGAGGTGGTCTCGAAAGTGGCTCTCTCTAACGAAGCAACCATCACCGCACTCAGAAATGCATTATGGTACGAGTCAAGGTTCCGAGAGGAACTGCTATTGAACCAACCACAAACCTTAGAAGACGCCCTACATAGAGCCAACCGTTTCATCGAAATGGAAGAAGAAAAAGCTGTGATGGCACGCAAACACACCAAAGCCCATGTCAGAAAGGAAAAGGAGGAACAACTCGAACCTCGACAATTCTACGAGGGTCATGCCAAGCACGACAAGGGAAAAAGGCATGCTAATTACCTTGTCGAAGAACGCAAGCCACATGCAGTCCAAAGAAGATATGACGACCGCGACGCCTACTGCGAATCCCACAACCGTCAGGGTCACATCATGGCTGACTGTCACCACTTAAAAGACACACTTCTCAAACAATACCAGGAGAGTCGAGGACAAGACAGACAGAGGCGACCCAACCAATATCCCCCGAGGAACCAGAGGGAGCGCTCTCAAAACTATCAACCAAACCAGAATCACAATATAAGGGGGAAACAGAAGAGACAAGCCGTCGACGAAGATATGACCCCTCCACACAGGAAGGGTAATGATGAGAGGGGAGGAGACGTCCCGAACCCGCACTGAAAAATAAATGATATCATGGGAGGAGTCTAACGATACAATAACTCTATACGTTCCTCGATGCAGCCCGAACATTTGGTCCTCAAAACAAGAGGAGCATCCACCAGCGGATCACTAAGGCACGAACCAATCCGATTCACCAGCGACGCGGCCAAAACAATGTCATCAAAGACTGCAAAGTAACCAAAATTATCATCGATACAGGGAGCTATGTGGATATAATTTTAAAGAGCACCCTCCGAAAGATGGAGATCGGCGACGAAGCAATCAAAAGAACCACAAAATCTCTCACTAGATTTGGCGGTGATACAGTGGAAACGGTAGGAACCATCAAACTCTCGGTCCCGGTCGGTAGGAACGTCATGACCACCAAGTTTCAAGTAGTCAACGAACATCCAATCTTTAACGCCATCCTAGGAACCCCTTGGTTCTCAGAAATCAAAACAATAGTCTCCATCTTCCATCAGTGCGTCAAGATCCCTACAGCGCGAGGGACCATCACCCTCTGAACCAAACAGAGAGCCGCACGAACTTGTTTCATTGCTGAGTACAAAGCCCACAAGAGCGCTGATTATAGCAATTACAACTAGGGAACACCAAACGACCGGACATCCCCGAAGATCAAGAGAGCCCGCTTACAAAGCTATCGACCAGGTCAACATAGACGCCAGCAATCCAGAGAGATGCGACAGAGTCGGTCGTGAGCTTGACGAGCATATCAAAGCACAAATGATCACCTTCTTGAAAGAAAACTCTAACTCCTTTGCATGGTCGCTAGAATCCATGAGAGGGATCGACCCCGCTATCACCTGCCACAAATTAAAAGTCGACCCAATGTTCAAACCTATAAGGCAAAAGCGGAGAAAACTAGGACCAGAGAGGCGAAAGTAGTGAGAAACGAAGTAGAAAAGTTGTTACAAGCCAGGTTGATAGCCAATGTCAAATACCCAGAATGGCTGGCGAATCCGGTAGTCGTAAAGAAAAAGAACGGAAAATGGCGAGTATGCGTCGACTTCATCGACCTGAATAAGGCGTGTCCAAAAGATAATTATCCTCTCCTGCACATTGATCGACTCGTCGAAGCAACCGGCGGGAATGAACTACTATCTTTCATGGACGACTTTTCAGGCTATAACCAGATAATGATGCACCCCGACGATAGAGAGAAAATGGCTTTCATCACATATAAGGGAACGTACTGTTACAAAGTCATGCCATTCGGTCTCAAAACACGGGAACGACATACCAGAGGCTAGTCAACCGAATGTTTGCCGACCTTCTAGGTACGACTATTAAAGTGTACATTAATGATATGATAGTCAAATTGTTATCCAAGGTCGACCATGTCAAACATCTACGCTCCTGCTTCGTCATCCTTAACCAATATGGAGATGAAACTGAACCCCACCAAGTGCATGTTCAGCGTAACATCAGGGGAATTTCTAGGCTACATCGTCACCCAGAAGGGAATAGAAGCAAAACCAAAGTGGATAAAGGCTCTCGTCGACCTTCCCTCGCCAAAGAACACACGGGAAGTACAACGCGTAACCAGCCGCATCGCTGCACTCAACAAGTTTATATCAAAATCAACCAACATATGCTTACCTTTCTACCAGCTGCTTCGAGGAAATAAAAGCTTCGAGTGGGATGAGAAGTGCGAACAAGCATTCAGAGAGCTAAAAGAATACCGGTCGACCCCGTCAATATTAGCCAAGCCTGAAGACGACAAGACTCTATATCTCTACATATCAGTTTCCACCACTGCCGTTAGCGGCGTCCTAGTAAGAGAAGATTGAGGTGAACAACGACCAATATTCTACATCCAGAAAAACCCTAGACGGTGCAGAGATCCGATATCCAACCCTGGAGAAACTAGCTTATACCATCGTCATCGCCGTTAGGAAATTACGACCCTATTTCCAGTAGCACTTTATCGCAGTCTTAACAGCTCAACCGTTCCTCGCGATTCCATATAGTCGAAGTCAATAAGGAAGGATGACCAAATGGGCCATCGAGCTCAGTGAGTATGACATCGACTTCAGGGGATAACGAGCGCCAAATCACAAGTTCTCGCCGACTTCATCACCAAGCTCCCACCAGAACTGATCGACGGATCTGAAGCCCCTCATATATGGACCCTACACGTCGATGGATCCTCTTACTCAGGAGGATCAGGTATCAGGATACGACTAGAATCTCCCGAAGGTGACATCCTTGAACAATCGTTCTGCCTCGCCTTCAATGCTTCAAACAATGAAGCGGAATATGAAGCCATTATCGCCTGACTAAATTTAACAAAAGGAATCGGTGTGAAGCATATACGAGCTTTCTGTGACTCACAGCTCATCACCAGCAAGTTCGTAGGGGACTACGAAGCCAAGAGTGAGCGGATGGACGCGTATTAACGAGTGGTACAAAACCTGGCAAGAGAACTGGAACACTTTGAGATCATAAATATCCCTAGGAGCAAAAAAAAATATCCAACGCACTGGCAACCATTGCCTCCTCCAGCGACTCGCACCTACGTAAGACCATCCTAGTAAAAGAAATAAAAACCTAGCATCAGCCTCGATCTCGTCCACTTTATAGAGGACCACGACATCGCAGAAAACAACTTCGAATTTTGAGCAGATCACGAGGCCCCAACAGTTGATTGGCAGGATGAAATAAAGCTCTACATAGCAGACGTCACCTTACCAGAGGAAAAATTTGCATCACGATGACTAAAGGCGAAGGTCGCTTACTACATGATGATTGACGGACACCTCCTATGACGAGACTCCACCTGTGTCTTGCTTACTTGCCCAGGAACTAATGAAACTAAGCATATCATCTGAGAGACGCACAACGGGGCCAAGGGAAACCACTCCAACAGACGAGCCCTAGCTCTCAAAATAAAAATGCATGGCCACTTCTGGCCTACCATGATCGCCGACTGCCACAAGTACGCTCTGAAATGCGAATAATGCCAACAACATGCACCGACCGCACACCAACCAACATAACTCCTTTGAACATCAGCATATCCCTTCCCTTTCATGCGATGGGTGATGGACATTTTTGGACCCATGCCTTGCTCAAGAGGACGAAAATACCTACTCGTTATGACTGACTACTTCACCTAATGGGTTGAGGCCAAATCTTATGCGGAAATACACGACGTCGAAGTCAAAAACTTTATGTGAATGTATATTATCTGCTGATATTGACTACCCTATGAGATCGTCACTGACAATGGGACGCAGTTCTGCTCCCACAAGTTCGAAAAATTATATGCTAAATGGAAAATTTGACTGAGCCACTCGACGCCAAGGTATCCTCAAGGAAATGGTCAAGCTGAAGCAAAAAAAACAATCTTTGACGGACTCAAGAAGAGACTAGAGAGGAGAAAAGGACTATGGGCTGACGAACTAGACGGAGTTCTCTGGTCGCACCAAACAACACCCAGAAGAGCGACGAATCAGGCTCATTTATCCCTTGCACACGGAATAGAAGCGATGGTCCCCTCTAAGGTCAACGTCTACAACCTAAGAAGACTCAAACTTCCAGAAAACAACGACGTCAATAACATTATGTTGCACGACAGACTCGACGAAGCCGAGGAAATACGCTACCGAGCCATCCTCCGAATCCAAAACTACCAACAAGCTGCGGCGAGATACTACAACAAAAACATCAGCGTTAGAAGATTGTCCGAAGGCGACCTGATCCTACGCCATGTCTTCGAAAACACTAAGGAATACCGCGCATGCAAACTAGGCGTCAAATGGGAAGACCCATACCATATTGTTAAGGTCGTCAAACCAGGCGTCTACCAACTAGCCGACCTAGACGGAATGATGCAACCGAGATCCTGGAACGCACAACACCTCAAGCTTTACCACTACTATCTCAGGTATGGTTGCACCATGAACTACGAATGGCTTGATCCCTCTATAATAGATACGTAGGAAGTCCACAATAAGGGTCAAACTCTAAAAAAGGGGAGGGCAGAATAAACGCCCTCATTACCTCTCTTTATTATAAATGAATTCAATTCAATATCGACTACTTCATCTAAAGGATAGAAAGACACCAAAAATCCGAGCCGAAGCTCACCGAGCTGAACCTCGTAAAAAGTATAAAGCCGAGCCCATACTCGCAGTGACATCCTAGCTAGATGCTCGCTACGGGAATAAGGAACAAATAAGCAATGACACTTGCACCCAAAAATCCAAGTAACATACTTTCACTTCCTAGAGTACTCTGGTCACTAAGTCAGTCGAGCCCAGACTCGCCAGATGGTCGACTACCTAGGACAAACAGGAAAGCCGAGGTTAACGCAACCTCGCACCTACATAACGACCATCCCGTGACGTAAAAATAACATAACAAACAAAAAGATGAACTCCAAACAAACACATTCCATTAAACGAGAAATTTTTTACATCGCCGCGAAAATGGCCCAAAAGATACAACAAAACAAGTCCTAGAAACAAAAAGCATCTATACAAATCAGGCGTTCTGATCCACAGTCGTGCCATCAACCCCAGCAGGCTGAATCGACGAAGCCTGGTCATCATCGGATGAAGAGTCTCATCAGGGTGCCTTGATGGACCAACTAAGTCCTCATCATTTAGCTCGGTCACCACCATCTTCCTGCGAGTTTCTTGCTTCATCGCAAGCTGCTCTTTCACCGCCTCAAGCAGCAAATCTGGCACCATCCCACCAAAGCCTTTTACCATGTCAAATAGCTCCACAGATCCTGCATAACATATGATAGTGATGTAATCCCACTTGATCAAATCTAAAGCAAATGTTATTCCCAAGATAATTTTTTGAAGAATGAATGCAAAAGGCTGGAATAACAGATGATGATCGAAAATAAGTGTGTGTATGAGGGTGATTAAGACGTGAATGATGCTGTTGAAGGCTATGATCAAACAAAACAGAATCCAGAAGCAATAGAGGTGATGATGACGTGAAGGTTGGTAGTAATGAAGGTGATCTGCGACTCAAAATTGGGTGATTAACACTCTTGATGGTTTGTATTCTCTCTTGTAATAAAAAAGATTGCAAGGGAGAAGAACTTGATCAAAGAACAAGTTGGGTTGAGACACTTTGATATCTCAAGAACATATTACGTTATTTGTTTTTCTACTCAAATTTTCCCCCCTAGACAAAGGAGCTAAGGATCTCCTTTAAACCATAGTTTAGGTCAAAATTTGGGAACAACAAGGCATCCAATGAAAACTACAAGGCGTCTGAATAAAAACAACAAAGCGTTTGAATTATTCCTAATTCTAAAAGTAGCAAGGCGTCCTTTCCTAAGTAGGAACCTAATTGGTGTGCCTAAAAAATATAGTGCAAAAGTCATTGTGACTTGCAAATTATTCGCTATGCAACATCACTTAGATAACCCGACGTAGCAATGACCTTGCCTCGTTAAAAACTCTGGCATGGAACCTCTTACCTTCCAAAATCCCTACCTAAGGAAAAGAGTACAAGATCATCACCAAGGTTACCTAGTGAATGTTACCGAGTTCTTGAATATTCAAAGATGATATGTTGAGAATGTCCGCTTCAGCTTCCCTTTGATTGATGTATGCGTTGAAGATGAGTGTATGAGCTTCATGTGCTAGCTTCTTAGCTCTTGAACGTGTTATCCTTCCTGCTATCTCTGGTTCTTCCTCTTCAGATTTTTCCATGATCACATCATCCTCTCCCTCTTGAAAAGGATTTGACCTCAAATCTGTATATGCAATATAAGAAATCAAATCAGAAACATTGAAAGCATCAGAGATATTGTACTTCCCTTTTCGATCAAGCCGATAAGAATTGTTGTTGATTCTCTTAATGATCTTTAATGGTCCAACGATCCTTGGCATCAACTTATTCTACCTCTCAGCTGGAAATCGGTATTTCCTCATATGTATCCACACCAAGTCTCCTTCATTAAGTATCAGCTCCTTTCGTCCCTTGTTGGTGTATTCTTCATACTCCTTTGTTTTCTTCTCAATATTCTCCTTTGCCTTCTCGTGAATCTTTAATACCTATTCAGCCTTCTTCCTGCCATCAAAACTAACCCTTTATTTCAAAGGCATAGCGATAAAATATAGAGGCGAAGATGGGTTAAATCAGTAAACAATTTCAAAGGGGGAATAAAGAGCTGAAGAATGCTTAGCATGGTTGTAAGCGAATTCTACGTGAGGTAGACAAGACTCCCACGATTTCAGGTTGCTCTTCACCATTGTTTTCAGCAACGTTGATAGCATTAGTTCACCACTTCTATTTTTTCCATCGGTTTGCGGATGACAAGTTGTTGAGAAAGACAGCTTTGTTCCCAATTTAGCCCATAATGTGCGCCAAAAATGACTCAGAAACTTTGTATCCTGGTCTGAGACTATCACCTGAGGCATTCCGTGAAGCCTCAATACTTCTTTGAAGAACAGGTCCACGACTTTGACTGCATCATCTGTTTTATGACTAGCAATGAAGTGTGTCATCTTGCTGAACCTGTCTTGAACAACAAATATCGAATCTTGACCATTCTTGGTTTGAGGTAAGCCAATAACAAAGTCCATTGCATATTTTTCCAAGGGTGTGAGGGAATTGGTAAGGGATTGTACAAAACGTGAGGTTGCACCTTACTCTTAGCCTGTTTCCAAACAACACACCTTGAACAAACCTTTGCGACGTCCTTCTTTATTCTAGGCCAATAGAAGTGTCACTGATGGTCGAGCATAGTCTTAGATATGCCGAAATGTGCAGCTAGACCTCCTGTATGAGCTTCTTTGACCAGCGACTCTTGGATGGATCCACCATGTATAAATAAATGATGGTCTTAGAATAGGTATCTATCATGCCTGTAAAACTTCTCAAACAAAAACTTATGACACTTCACTTAATTCTCAGCAAAATCAGGAACAAACTCATATAGATCAATAATATGCTCAAATCCAATCAATTTCAAAGTCAAAGTTGCAATAAGAGTGTACGTTCGGGATAATGCGTCAGCTACAACATTATCCTTACCTTTTTCTACTTATCTACGTAGGGAAATGTCTCAATGAATTCCATCTACCTCCCATGTTTCTTGTTAAGCTTTTGTTGCCCCTTCAGATGTTTCAGAGATTCATGATCTGTGTGGATCACAAACTCCATAGGCCAAAAATAGTGTTTCCATGTCTGAAGTGCCCTCGCCAAAGCATACAACTCCTTGTCGTATGTGGTATAGTTCAACGTCGATCCTCCTAACTTTTCATTGAAATAGGCGAGTGGTTTCTTATGATTCATCAAAACAGCACCAATACCAACACCAGACACATCACATTCAATTTCAAAAGTCTTTAAAAAGTCAGGAGTACTAGGAGATGAAAATTGATAAGCTTCTATCTTAAGGCTGTAAAAGCTTGCTCTTGAGCTTCTCCCCACTGAAATCCGACACTCTTCTTGATAATTTTGGTCAAGGGAGCAGCAATGGTGCTGAAGTCCCTCATGAATCTCCTGTAGAAGCATGCGAGTCTATGTAAGCTGCGGACTTCTCCTATGTTCCTAGGACTCAGCCATTCCTTGATTGCCTTTATCTTCTCTTCATCAACCTTGACGCCATATGAACTTACAACAAATCCTAGAAAGAAAATTTAATTAGTGCAAAGAGAACACTTAGATAAATTTGCATAAAGAGATTGAGAGCGAAGAACATCAAGAACCAATCTGATGTGGTCTAGATGTTCCTCCAAACCTTTAATGTAAATCAAAATGTTGTCGAAGTACACCACTAAGAATACGCCTATGAATGCTCTCAAAGAATGGTTCATCAGTCTCATAAATGTGTTTCGTGCATTGGTGAGATTGAAGGGCATGACAAGCCACTCATATAATCCTTACTTTGTCTTGAATGCGGTCTTCCACTCGTCTCCTTCCTTCATTCTGATATGATGATAGCCACTCTTCATGTCTATCTTAGAAAAGATTGTTGAACCGCTGAATTCATCCAACATATCGTCAAGACGTGGAATAGGGTGATGGTACTTCACAGTGATGTTGTTGATAGTGCGACAGTTTACGCACATCCTCCATGTTCCGTCTTTCTTTGGCACTAGAAGCACAAGTACGACGCAAGGACTTAGACTCTCTCAAATATGTCCCTTACTCATCAGCTCTTCCACTTGTTTTTGTAGCTCATTGGTGTCTACGGGGTTAGTTCTGTACGCGGGTCTGTTCGGTAGTGCATATGCCAGCACCAAGTCAATATGATGTTCTATTCAGCGAATTGGAGGCAAGCCTGGTGGAATCTCCTCTGGAAAAACATCTCTGTATTCCTGCAATATCTCAATCATAGCACTAGGGAGTTCCTGTGACGGGTTAGTAGTAACAATTGTCTCGTTGTACACAAACATAAAAGTTGTCATCTCAGGATCAAAAAGTTGAAAAACGCCTTGTGGCTGATATAGAGGCTGGTGGAGATTGTCTCTTTCTCCTTGAGATTCATTCGAACATGATCTTGATAAATCTCACTAGGTGTGAGTGGTAGAAGTGTGATCTTGCGTCCTTTGAACTCGAAAGAGTGCTTGTTGGTGTAACTGTCCTGAATGACTTTACGATCAGATTGCCATGGTCTCCCCAGCAATATATGACTTACTCCCATAGGAATAACATCANATTCGAACATGATCTTGATAAATCTCACTAGGTGTGAGTGGTAGAAGTGTGATCTTGCATCCTTTGAACTCGAAAGAGTGCTTGTTGGTGTAACTGTCCTGAATGACTTTACGATCAGATTGCCATGGTCTTCCCAGCAATATATGACTTACTCCCATAGGAATAACATCACATAACACATCATCTGCATATTTTCCAATGGATAAAGATACTAGAACCTGATGAGAGACGGCTAGAGCTCCACTTTCATTCAGCCATTGCAACTTCTTTGGTTTTGGATGAGGAATGGTTTTGAGTTGAAGTTTCTTGACCATTACAACTCCCACCATCTATGATCAAAATACAAACCTTCTTTTTGACAAAGCATCGAGTATGGAACAAGTTCTCTTGCTGACACTTCTCCTANACATCACATAACACATCATCTGCATATTTTCCAATGGATAAAGATACTAGAACCTGATGAGAGACGGCTAGAGCTCCACTTTCATTCAGCCATTGCAACTTCTTTGGTTTTGGATGAGGAATGGTTTTGAGTTGAAGTTTCTTGACCATTACAACTCCCACCATCTATGATCAAAATACAAACCTTATTTTTGACAAAGCATCGAGTATGGAACAAGTTCTCTTGCTGACACTTCTCCTCGGGTTGGTTTTGAACACTCAAAGTTCTCCTTGCAACCAACATCTCTCTAATTGCCGCGGCTTCTTCCTCTTCTTCTATCTTTGATCCGAAATCAGAATTCTCTTGAGGAATAATTTCTCCTCCTTCTTGTAGCAAGTACAACTTCTTGTTAGGAAATTCTCTAGAATAATGCCCCATGCCTTGACACTTGAAGCATCGTGTGTTGCTGAGAGAATTACCGCTTCTTGGCTTAAAATCAGACTTTGCTTCTTCTTTAACCACTGTAGTAGACAGTTTAAGATCTCTGGAATAATCTAGTTTGTTGAGTTCTTTAGGCTTAACTGCACTATGAGTGAATGTAGGCTTGGTATATCGCCTCTTGACTTGTGACTCAACCAATTCTGCCTTGTTCACCATCTCTTGCACATCTTCATGATTCTAAAGTTCAACTTTGTCTTGAATTTCTCGGTGAAGTCCTCCAAGAAACCGTGACATAGTCATCTCTTCTCCTTCTCTAAAGCCATCTCGGATTAGCAAGGTTTCCAGCTCTTAATAGTAATCTCTAACAGCCTTGGTTGAGGCACCTAATTTTAGTGAGTATCTCCCATTTATAATGTGTTGGAACAAACTTTCTTCTTATCTAAAAAGTGAGCTGATCCCAAGTAGTGATGGGAAGTTCTCTAATACGTTGTCTAGTGAGTCCGAGTTGTTCCCACCAAAGAAAAACATACCCATTGAATTCCGAGACAGTGATCTTCACTTTGTTAAGCTCGTAAGTGCCTTGAACCAGAAAGTTCAATTCCATCTTCCTTTCCCATTCCAAGTAGGCTTATGGTTTGTTGGTTCCATGGAAAGACGAGAACTGTATCTTGAGATGATTGAGTTATTGGCGAATGGGATCATAGTCTTTGTCATTGTCTCGACCTCTTTCTCTTCTCATGGTTCTTCTACTACTATCAGATATGTATGGATCTTCTTCTTCATCAGTGTGGGAATGTACATGAATTATGTGATTCCCAATAACAGTATCTCTTGATCTAGCTTGATGGGTTTATGGTTTTTGAGTCTGATTTCCTCTTTGTTTAGAGCCTTGAGGAGCTTTGTTTTGGTTAAAGATGATTTCCCTTCCTCCCAATCTCATTTCAGGTTCTTCCTTTGGTGAAGAATGACGCTTGGACTGTCTCTTTGAAGAAGTACCCATCAAACCTTTGCCTTTAGCCATTCACATGGCCTCTGAAGGTGTATGAGTAGTAGAACCTTCACTATCACTTGATTGAGACCTTCGTACGTACAGTTTAAACTTCTTTTTAATCTGATTCTATAGAACATCTACTTTGTCTTGAAACTGCTGAGATATACTTGCAGATTTATCTTGAGTAGCTTCTACGATTTGTTGAGACATGAGTCGAGTCATGGCTTCCATTGTTTCGGGAGATAACTCCATTGAAACTTGAAATAGACACCAAAAAAAGTCTGAAGTAAAATAGTTCTTAGATACAAGAAAATCTTTTCAGACTTTGATGCATTACTCAACAATCAAAAATTCAGATTCAACAATCAATTAATTCAAAGACTCAAGCAAAACAAAAAACTGAAACTATAAAATCTAGAGCTACAAAGACTCGACAACTATCAAGACACCTAACTAAAACTAACCAAAGCATACTTAATAAACTAACAAAACAAACAACCCTAATGATCTCACAACCTAAGCAAAACAATAAGCAAAGAAACCTAACTAGCACCACGCGAGATAAGACAAAAGACAAGTCCTAAGAAACTAACAATGAGACGCACAACTAACAGCCTAGCAAAAACGAGACATAACTAAACATAAGCAACAAAAGATTAAGATGCAGACCTAGGTTAACAAGACAAGACAATGATCAAACAATTAAACCTAGCTAACAACTCGAACACAAACAAGACAGAAAAACAGAAACTGTAAAGCAATAAAACGCAATCAATAAACAAGAATGCAAAACTCGACGTTAACAACACAAACACACGAACCCTAGAACAGCAAAACCCTAAAACAGCAAAACCCTAAAACAGATTTTGAACAATTCAAACAAGAGTATATCAAATGAGTTAGAGTTTAGAAGGTTGTGCTTATTCTCTGATTCAGAGTTGACTCTGATACCACATGATGTAATCCCACTTGATCAACTCTAAAGCAACGACTGTTCCCAAGATAATTTGATGAAGAATGAATGCAAAAGGCTGGAATAACATATGATGACCAAAAATAAGTGTGTGTATGAGGGTGATTAAGACGTGAATGATGTTATTGAAGGCTATGATCAAACGAAACAGAATTCATAAGCAATAGAGGTGATGATGACGTGAAGGTTGGTAGTAATGAAGGAGATTTTTGACTCAAAAGTGGGTAATTAACACTCTTGATGGTCTGTATTCTCTCTTGTAACCAAACAGATTGTAAGGGAGAAGAAACTGATCAAAGAACTAGTTGGGTTGAGACACTTTGAAATCTCAAGAACAGATTACGTTCTTTGTTTTTTTACTCAAATTTTCGCCCCCTAGACAAAAGAGCTAGGGATCTCCTTTAAACCATAGTTTAGGTCGAAATTTATGAACAACAAGGCATCCAACGAAAACTACAAGACGTCTGAATAAAAACAACGAAGCGTCTGAATTATTTTTAATTCTAAAAATAGCAAGGCGTCCCTTCCTAAATAGGAACCTAATTGGTGCGCCTATAAAATCTAGTGAAAAAGTCATTGTGACTTGCACATTATTCCTATGTAACATCACTTAGATAACCCGACGTAGCAATGACCTTGCCTCGTTAAAAACCTTGGCAAGGAACCTCCTACCTTCCAATATCCTTGCCTAAGGAAAAGAGTAAAAGATCATCACCAAGGTTAACTAGTGAATGTTACCGGGTTCTTCAATCTTCAAGGATGATATGTTGAATATGTCTGCTTCAACTTCCCTTTGATTGATGTCTGCACTGAAGATGAGTGTATGAGCTTCATGTGCTAGCTTCTTAGCTCTTGAACGTGTTATCCTTCCAGCTATCTTTGGTTCTTCCTCTTCATAGCTTTCCATGATCACATCAGATGGCTTCATCAACAGGCTGCACAACGCGCTTCTCCTCCAAGTGTCGATGAAATTTAGCAAAGTGTTTGTCCACAACCGCTTTCCATGACCTCTTAGCCTCCTCAACCTTCTCCTTAATGTGAGAATCAAACTTCCTCAGCACGTGGGACCTCTCCTTGTTGGAGTCTTCGTAACGAGTGGCGAGCACGACATTCTCCTCTTACAGCTTCCCAACTTCAGCCTCGAGCTCAACTACGAGCAGTAAGCCCTTCCTTCTCAATCTTTAAAGCCTCGTACTTCGCCACATCGAGCTTCATCTACCCAGTAGCCCTCTCAGCCAGTAAATAACCTTCCTTCGATTGAGCATCAAGAATCTCTCCTACCTCCACCAAATCATTGGCCCTCTTCTTCTCTTCCAAATAAAGACTATGGAACTTATCTCCGTACTTAGCCATGCGGATCGACGCCTCACGCGCCAGCCTCACCTTCGACTTGAACCACCTGAACATATGATTCGCCAGCATCCCCGTCTGAATAAAACAAAAGAGTTAGCGAGACACAACACCCATCATAGAAAGAACACGACAGAATACCTTAACATAAGAAGTAGCAAAGTCATCGAACAGCTCCACCGTCTTATCATTATGCTCATCCTCCACGAAAGACCCAAAAGGAAAAGTCGAAAAACTAGGTCCCCAAAGGCAGCAATATCATCATACATCTTTAGGACATCGTCGTAATGGAAATTAAAAGGAGCTTTCTCGGCGTCCTCCCTATAACGATCTGTCATAAGTAGATCTCCTTCCTTTTCCTCCACTTCGACGCCCTCATTCCTGCCCCGAATCCACCTCTCATCCCCCTCATTCACCTCGATGATGGCGTGATCAAGGTCTAGAGCTTCTCCACCTACGTCCCCAACAGGTGCAATCGGAGGATCGCACTCGGGGTCGATAATGTCGAGCGACGCATTGTGAGCTTGTTTCAGCGCCCTTAGCTCATCAGCAGGCTTCCTCTTCCTCTTTGCAGGAACTTCGACAATTCTCTTCCCGACAACCTTTTTAGTAAGAGCACCAACGACGCTTCAGCCATCGTTTTGACCGCTAGAGTCCGGACTTCCTCCATCACTTTGGGTACCGCGACTGATACGATATTGGATCCTAACTCCGATGAAAGGCTCAATGATGTGCAAAGAGTCGGCAATATGACAAGGATTCGGCGATAATTGGACAACAACTTGGATCAAGGTCTCGGACAGATTGTGATGCAAGGAATGTCGAAATAGCTTGGAACGATGCTAGGGTAGTTGCGGTATGCAAGAGGGCTGAGACTTTGGTTGTATTAGGCCGATGGTGATTTCAAAGAAACTTGAAGATGGATGGGAAGGTGATTTCAACAGAAGTGAATGAAAAGAAGAATGGAAAGTGATGGAAAAAGCTTGATTGATTTATGGAACAATCAAACAAGATAGTAGACTTTCTGGATCTCTTACAGATATAGAAGAGTGGGGATTCTCAATCCTATGAGAAATAGTTTTTGATGGATGTTCCAATGAACAAACTGATTTTGACGTTAAAAAATTTACTAAAGAATAAGAACATATCGATGGTTTGTTCTTAAAGGCACAAGCGCCTAGGGTTTTCTAACATAACCCAAAACAACGAAGCATGCAAGCCTCTGAAAGAAAAAAACTAAAGTTCTAAGAAAAACAAGAAGACTTGTAAATTAAAAGGAAAGCTTCTAGAAGTGTCTTGAAAAAGAAAGCTTCTAGAAGTGTCTTGAAAAAGAAAGCTTCTAAAAGGCTTTTTATTCTCTTGCGCCAAGTATGTAAAATACTTATGCCATATATCCTTTCAGAAAGCTTTAACGAAAGTGGATAACTTGCCTCGTTAAAACCTTAGTGATTGGCCAAAAACCCGAGGTGGGATAAAAATTCGACCATCTCTACTAAGGACAAAAGTGTGCAGGAATTACCCACTTAGCTAACCGGTCAGATATCTGGTTCTTGTGGGTTGAGAAGCCTGAACAATTGGTATGTTTCGTAGGCTTGATCTTCTTGGTCCGAATGAAGCATCACGTGGGCTTGTTGCGCCAACTCTCTTGCTTTAGATCCCGTGATCCTTCCTTCAGGTTCAAACTGCTCTGGTTCAAGCTCTGGTTCAGGTTCAAGCTCGTCTATGATCACATCATCCTCTCCCAGTCGAAAAAGATTTGTCCTCAAATCTGTTTTTCCTACAAAAGGAGACAACAAATTAGTTTGATCAAATCTAATCTCGGTTTTAAGCTTACCTTGGGATCCTATTGGTTGAGTGAGGATTTTAGTCATCTCTAGGGAATTAATGCCTAGCTTCCAAACATAATTATGAAATAGAAAACTCATAATTAAGTAAACAATAAAGTAGATCAAATCAAACAACCGCATTAAGATTAAGTTAAGAGATAGAATTTGATCATTTGTTTTGAGAATGTTGCGGATCAGTCCTTGAGAATTAATTCCTGGTTCCCACACAAAATTCTGAAATGAAACACACAAACTTAGTTCAATCACATAAGAGGTTAGATCATTTATGCTTAAAAGACTAAGTTTAAAGATAGGAATTGGTCATCTGTTTTGCGGATCAGCCCTTTGTCTACATGGCAGCTTAAACTCAGTAGGGTGATCATCCAAGGAGGTGCACGAATGGGTTTTCTCAAATCAGTCCACACAAGAGCTCTCCATGGTCTCGGTCTTGACCATTCTTTAGATATTGTCGGCTCAAGTTCATCTCCAGCTCCAGCTCCAGCTCCGTCCAGGGGGTTGTAAAATTGACTATCATCTACAAGAGGGGATTTTAAGAACTTGAGACTATCCCCATGTTGCCATACAAAATTCTGAAGTGGTCCACACACACATAACTTCAGAATTAGCAAGCTGCCAAAAGTTGAACTTTGAACATTGTTTGTGAACAGCTCCAAACTCCGATTGGAATTATCTACGGCTTGAAAATTTCCTTTTTGAACGTAGATCTTGGTACAATTTTTCTTTATACCCCATTTGTTGATAATCGTCCCCATATGGCCGTTACAAGACGAATATGTCAATCTGTCAATTTCTGTACTTTGGGAGTAGTTGGTGTTTGGGGTGTGAGTTTCTGTTCTGATCAGATCTGAACTTGTTTTAGGTTTTTCCAAGGTTACGAGAAATCCTTCTTGAGTTGAGAGAGTGTCCGAAGTTGTCCTTGGGAGGTAGGATTTGATCTTAATCGACAACAACCTATGATTTGCACCAAGATAAAAAGAAATCAGCACTCTCTATTCAAAAAGAGTTGAGAAGCTTATCTCTATCTGGTGGCGGTGCATTAGTTGGATCTTCTTTGTCTAAGTCTCTCCATAATTTCATCTCATAGTTGTTGTCCTCCTCGATTAGCTCGAGATCGTGAGTGTCATCCTTTTGGGTTGATTGTAGTTCCCTTCTTATGATTGCATCATCATCTTTAAGACTCGGAATATGACCACATATCTCCATAGGATTTGTTGAAGCTTCTTCTTTAGTTGTGATTATCACCTTAACACCTGAAACTTTCTCAAAATCTTTGACACTAGACAAGTGTGTTAAAACAGTCACAAAGCTAATAAAATTATATTTTGAATATGTTTTGAAGTCAAAAGAAATAGGATATCTCCCTTGTTCTTCAGTCATGCATTCATATTGCTCTAGCTCATGATTCCTACACAGTTCTTCATAAAGAGATTGTTGGACATCTTTTTTAGTTGCTTCCTCTTTGTTAACATCTGAAACGACAAGTATTGAGACGTGCTCAATGTTTTCCTCTTGAACCCTTTGATCTTTAACTCGGTTGTAAGTTTCTTGATTTTTCTGTGCAGCTCGAGTAGTTGGCTTAGGATGAACGCTTGGAGCGTACTTCTTTCTCATGAGGGATCTGAGTTCTGTCCATGTTTCAATAGGTTGCCTAGGCCACCGTTTCATCTCTTCTTTTCTTCACTACCTAAGCGTATAATCCCGGAAACTTGAAACATCAGCTCTTAGTAGCTCACGTTCTGTGAAGCATTGGCATTTGAAGACGTAATACATCCCCTTCTCCCATGCTGCATATCCAGTTGGGTCTCGGTACCCATAGAATGGTGGGATGCTTCTAAATAGTTCTTTATAACTGTAGGACCGTGACCCCTTCATTGTTCCTGAAATATCAAGAACAACTCACAGTAAATTGTTCTGAGGGAATTCACAAATCAGAAACATAAACATGAAAATTACAGATTGATGGAAATCCTCAAACAATCTAGAGTCTAACTAACTATCACAATCATATTAATCCAATGATCTAACAAGTCTGAAATAGATGCAACAACTCAACGAAACAAGCTATATGAGAAGCGAAAATCAGAAACTACAACACACTCCTTCACGAGATAATTCCTAAGCAAATTCATACAAGAATAAATCACAAAGACATCAATAAATTCAAGTTGAAAAGTGCTATATCAATCACGAAACTTATGCAAGAAACTAATCACAAAACAACAATTCGATTCAGCAATGAGTTCAGAACAAATATGCTATGATCTAATCTCAAACAGCAATTGAAATAACACAAAACATCACTTAAAACACTTCCAAAACAGCAATGATTCTACAATGATTCATCAATGAATTAAACAAAAAAAAAACAACAACAATGATTCATAAACAAAATTCAGCAACTAACAATCAAGGACTCGATAACAAAACTAAGAAACAACAAAACAACAGAACAAAAAACCTAACAAACTAAACAATGGAACAAAGCAATATTAAACCAAAGTCTACAACTAAACAAAGGCTCAAAGATAGAATAAGACTCAATAAACTATGACTCAACTTATAAGAAACAAAACTACCTAAGACTCACACTAACAGACTTACGAAAACAAAAGCAACAAGAAATAATAATTAAAATATNCTAAGACTCACACTAACAGACTTACGAAAACAAAAGCAACAAGAAATAATAATTAAAATATAGAACAACGATAACTCTCTCTATAATAACTAAATCAGCAGATTATAAGACACTAACACAAAGTGACTTGAAGAATCGTCCTAGGCAAATACTTTAATACGACAATGATGACGTGACTCAACAATTAAAAGAGAAAAAACAAAATAACAGCAAACCAAAACATGACCTAATAAACAAACAAAATCAAAGTAGAACAAATTATAACACACGATATCAAGCAGCAAAGATAAAACTAACTTTTTTTTTTTTGTAAGAGATTAGGGTTTAGAGAATCGTTTAGTCTTTGGTTCAGAGTCGGCTCTGATACCACATAATACGATCATGGATCCTAACTCTGATGAAAGGTTCAATGATATGCAAAGACTCGGCAATATGACAAGGATTCAGTGATAATTGGACAGCAACTTGGATCAAGGTCTCGGACAGATAGTGATGCAAGGAATGTCGGAATGGCTTGGAACGATTCTAGGGTAGTTGCGGTATGCAAGAGGGCTGAGACTTTGGTTGTCTTAGGCCGATGGTGATTTCAAAGAAACTTGAAGATGGATGGGAAGGTGATTTCAACAGAAGTGAATGAAAAGAAGAATGGAAAGTGATGGAAAAAGCTTGATTGATTTATGGAATAATCAAACAAGATAGTAGACTTTCTGAATCTCTTACAGATATAGAAAAGTCGGGATTCTCAATCCTATGAGCAATAGTTTTTGATGGATGTTCCAATGAACAAAATGATTTTGACGTTAAAAACTTTGCTAAAGAAGAAGAACATATCGATGGTTTGTTCTTAAAGGCATAAGCGCCTAGGATTTTCTAAAATAACCCAAAACAACGAAGCGTGCAAGCTTCTGAAAGAAAAAAAACTAAAGTTCTAAGAAAAACAACAAGACTTGTAAATTAAAAGGAAAGCTTCTAGAAGTGTCTTGAAAAGGAAAGCTTCTAGAAGGCTTTTTAAATTATCGAAAGTTTGCAGAGAAATTCGTAAAAAATGTGTTTATTTCTCAGGATTTTGTGTTACAATTCTCTCAAGAATTACAAGTGTTTGTTTCTCTCAAGAATAACAAATGAAATTTTCCAACCCCTTTCTATGAGCCCCCTCCAAGGTATTTATAGCCCAGCTCCCCTTTAATGGGTTTAATGAGCATTTATGGCGAAAATCTTCTGTTTGAATCTTCCTCCGTAACCGCCGATCTTGCCATAAATGAGGCGTTGACTGCTTCTCCGTGCGCCGGTTCAGTTTGCGCACGTCGGTTCAGCTCTCCGCACGCTGGTTCAACTTTCCGCGCGCCGGTTCAATCCTCCGCGCGCCGGTTCAGCTTTCCGCGCGCCGGTTCGGCTCTCCTGATGAGTTCGGCATTCATGGCGAGCTCTCAGCTTCCCAAGTGGGTTCGGCATTCCTTGCGAGCTTACTCCCTTAGTGGGCTTTCTTTCCTTGTGGGCTTATGAGCTCTTTGTCTTCCGTAAGTGGGCCCGGGGAAGCCCATTTACTTCTTAATGCAGGGTTAAACTCCGAGAATCCGACCCGAGGGAATTTACACTCCCACATTTTGCCCCCCAATCCTGTTATGGAAGTTTCCATTGCAGGATTTGAATTAGCACGTGATTTAAGCCTTTAATCAGATTTTCCGTCAATCAGGATATTCCGTAGATCATATCTTCCAGACAAGAATCTTGGCCCATTAACTTCTTTCCTGAAATAATTTCCAGTCTTTTTCTTATTTAAATCCTCTCTCCATCATTATGCAGGGTTTTGTGCAATTCGTTCCTCCTTAAGACAATCTCCAGGTAATTCCACTTCACAATTCTCTCATAAGAATTTTTGGCTTTTGGTTAGTTTTTGTTTTCTCTGGACTCGCTCTTGAGTTTTCTCTGCATTCTTGTGTAATTTTTCTGTTTTAATCCATTTTCTAGTGATTTTAGTACTGTAAAACAGTTTCTTGGGTGCTAATTTTGATATTTTTGGATCAAAGTACCACTTTTCTTATTTGTTCTTCATTGTTCTTCAAAAGTTTCCACTTTTCAACAAACTTCTAAGAAATTTTTAGGATTATTCGTTTTTGATCCAAAAATTCTTTTCATTGTTGAAGAAAAGTGTTTTCCCTTTTTCTTTTCTTTTTAATTGATTTTTCCCTTTATTTTCCACACACATTTTTTATCTCTTCTCCTTCTCCTTTCTCTCTCTTCTTCGTTTTTTCTTCTTTCTCCTTTCCCCCATGGATTTTTCTCCTTCCCCAATTTTGGGCCGCACCGCCGCTACCCCGAGCCGGACGCCGCTTTTCTCCAAGTCGGGCGCGTCCGAGCCGGGGACCGGTCCAGCTCGCGAGCCGATTTCGCCGAGTCGAGCTAATCCGCGCCGACGGTCCCGGGCCGAGCCAACTCGCCTGTCGTGCGGATGGTCCCGAGCCGGGATAACTCGCCTTCCGCGCCGACATTCCCGAGCCGGGCCAGCTCTCCTACCACGCGGATGGTCCCGAGCCGGGACAACTCTCCTGCCGCGCCTACGGTCCCTAGCCGGACCAGCTCGCCCACCGCATGGACGGTCCCGAGCCGGGACAACTCTCCTGCCACGCCGACGGTCCCGAGCCGGGCCAGCTCGCCTGCCGCACGGACGGTCTCGAGCCGGGACAACTCTTCTGCCGCGCCGACGGTCCCGAGCCGAGCCAGATCGCTTGCCGCGCCAACCCGCGAACTGGGTGTTCCACACCGAGCCGAGTCCCCTACCGTATCGTTCCTCGAGCTGGACCCAAACCGAGCCAGTTCTCCCACCGAACCGCCCCGTGAGCCGAGCCAATCCAAGTCGAGCTGTTCTCCCGAGCCGGCTTGGTCAGTTGCCTCTCTTGCCACAGAATTTTTGGTTACTCCTTCCGAGTCGGGTGATATAGAGGTTCTCTCCTTCACCCCGGATCGAGATGCTTTTTCTTCACCAAATCTGAGTCATTCTTCCGAGTCGGGATCGAGGCAATCGGTAGCCACTACTCCCTATCGAGTTCCTGATCGGCTTCCTCTATTTGGCCCTCATCCGCAATCCAGGTTATCTTTAGATAGATTAGTAGGATTACAGAATAGTTGTCACATGTCGGAGAGCGTTGAGCTTATCTCTCCGTCTCCCTTAGAGAATCCTGAGATAGTTAGGGATGGTCTTTGTTGCGCGTACGAGGTTTATTTTAGAGAATGCGGACTCTCCTTTCATTTGCCTGAGCTTCTCATCCACTTTATGCACACTCTTGGGATTGCTTTAGCTCAGCTTTGTCCGAACCTACTTCGTACCATCGTGGGTTTGCAAGTCCTAGCCGAGGAGAACGGGTTCGAGCTTGATGTTAAGTCTCTTATCCGTCTTGATTCGGTTAGGGGCGTTCGCAACCAACCTGGTTTCTTCTATTCGATCACAAATCCTCGCTGCAACATCCTCTCGGGTTTCCCCAAGAAAGATGAGCTTTGGAAGCGATGCTACTTCTACTTTCCCGTAAACGAGTCGACTTTTGGTCGTCTTTCCCATCTAGCGGTTCTGGATTGGTCTATTGATCCCGGTTAGCGGAATTAGCTAACATTATTTATAAAACGTTTTTCTATCCCTTTATAACTTCTGATATCTTTTTGCTTTTCTATGCAGCACTAAACCGGAAGAAGGGAAAACTTCCACAACTTTCTCGGGATCTTGTGGATTTCATTTGCTCTTGCCGCCCAGAGAAGTCCTTGTGCGGATCTTTCACTCCGATCAGGATCTTCGAATCCAACCTGCGACTTGGGATTGTTCGCAAATCTCAGCGTCCACCCTCTTCCGACAAAACCACTGGTTTGTGTGATTACTTTTACTTGAGTTTTTTTTTTTACTTTCACTTGACTCATTTCTAAGTGACGCTTTTCGTTTCAGCTCCTCACGATTCTCAAGACATTGCAATGACTTCCTATCGTGCCGCCAGAAAAGCCAGGAATGCTGCCACTCAAGGTTCCAGCATGCCAGCTCGTCGCGAGGCTCCCCCTGCTGCCTCTTCCGCCCCCGCTGCTCCTCTTTCCGCTGGTACGAATAAGGGGTCCAAGAGAGCTAGGGAAGCTCTGATGGTGTCGGCTGACCCTTCGGCTATCGCAAAGCCGGGTCGCCGACTCGTCATCGCTTTTCCCGCTGCTCGAGATTCTCCTTTGCCTGATGAAGGCGCTCCCTCCTCGCGAGGATCCTTGAAGAGGAAGCTCCCAGAACAAGGGAATGCGAGAGGTGACGGAAAGAGGAAGAAGTACGACTGGGGCTTTGACTACAAGGCGAACAAGTCGATTGTCGCGGATGCGGATTCATCTTCACACCTCTTTCGCCATTTCCGCTTCGAGGGTCGCAAGGTCCCGGCAATTCCGGATCATCCTGATGAGGTTCGCGACCATTACAAGAAGTTTTCTAGAAGCGTTAGCGAGGTAAGCGCGATTCCCCTTCTTTCCGTCTTTTTCATCATTATTTTTACTAAGTGTTGGTCACGCTTTATGTCTTTCATCTTATGTAGTCTTTGGGTTGGTACAACAGTACCCTTGAGCTTTTTGGTCGTCAACTTGCCGCCGCCAAAGACGGATCCGGCTTGAAGGCTGCAGAAGACCAGGTTGCCTTGCTCACGGAGGAGCTGACGGAAGCTCGCAGTCGTATGTTCGCTGCGGAGACTGCTGCAATGGATGCCAAGGAGGA
>OVBE01000698.1:0-45596 GCA_900406425.1 Iberis pinnata | reverse complement strand
AGAAAGTGACAAGAAATGTTATGTAAAAATCCTAAAATTCAAGTGTTATCACTTTCTAGTATCTTTTTTAGCATAGCTTCCATCTTGTCGNTCTAGTATCTTTTTTAGCATAGCTTCCATCTTGTCGTCTTGTTGAGCTTGAGGTGGAGGTGCTTGTTGATAAACAGGCTGAGATTGCTGTTGAATACCGCCTGAATTGTAGTTTTGAACAAAGCTCATATTCCGGTTTCCTTGAAAACCAGTTCCTTCAGCGTTTTGCACAAAAGCCTTTTGGACAAAACCTTTGTTGAAACCTTGATTGTATCTTTGGTTAAACACTCTTTGACCTTGGCTGTTGATGTAGCTCACTTCTTCTTATAAAACTTGAGGCGCTAGAAGAGTAAAACAGTCTACTTCAGTTTTCTCTACATCTTCAGACAAACTCAATTGTTTCTGATTCTGAGTGTTGAGAAGTTGAGTAAGAAGCATCTTTACTTCAACCAGTTCTGAGGATTTTTAGTCAGATGATCCTCCTTTCCTATATGAATTTAGACAATGGTTGCTGCTACTCGCAACTAAGTTGCCTATAAGGTGATATGCTTCATACATTGGCTTGGTCATAAAATCTCCATAACTAGCTATATTAGAGAAAGCCGATATTGCTGCTCAATATCTCTGTAAAATGTGTTTAGAAGGTTCAGCTCGGAAAATCCATGGTGAGAACAATCCCAGAGATACTCCTTAAATCTATCTCATGCTTCATAGAAAGATTCCGCAGGACCTTGCTGAAACTGAGAAATCTGGTTTCTCATATTATTAGTCCTAGTAGAAGTGTAGAACTGACTCAAGAACTTGGATTTACAATCATCCCAAGTTTCTATGGAGGTAAAGATTTTAGCCACCTTAGAGCTATGTCCGCTAGCGAGTGATTAAAGAGCTTGCAATGCATAAATTTCCTAGGGACTCCATCAAGCTGAACAGTTTTGCATATATCCTCAAAATTGTCTATGTGATCCATGGGGTGCTCAGTAGGAAAACCACAAAAATTAACTCTGGCGCATGAGCTGAAACGGGAAATTATAATCTTGTTTCTGAGGGTGACGAGGATGAAGGGCATTCCTATTAGCAAGAAAAGCTTCAGGGTTGTTGAAGTCTCCAACTAGAACCCTGTCTTGTTGAGGTGGGTGATTGAAAACTTTTTCAAGTGGGTCATTCAGTAAAATGACATCAGGTTCCATCTAATTACCCTTACCACCTCTTTGAACTCCCTGTGGCACTTGATTGCCTATTTCTCCTCCTCCTATTGGGTTGACAAATTGCATTGTTTATCTTAGGAGGGGGAGGTGGGTTGTTGTTTAACCATGTTTCTTTGACCGGAATCCGAAGAACTAGAGGGGGTCGTTCGGATCTTCGAGAAAGAAAGGATTAGGAATAAAATTATCCCCCATCGTGTTGGAGGACTGTTTGTTCCTTCTTGCCTTCCGGATCGAGCGTTCTAGATCCAAGAGGTCCTTGTTACTAGGGCTAAGTAATTCCTTTGATTTGTTAGATCGTTGGATCATCAACATGTAAAAAGGCAAATCAAGAATAAAGAATACACGATTATAACTGTAAAAAGAAAAATTTCTAGTCTAAACTCTAAAGAAAACATAAGAGGTACTATTAGTCCTCGGCAACGGTGCCAAAAACTTGAAACACTCAGGTTTTAACCCAAATATATTCACTGCAAGTGCACAGAAAATGAAGTAGTATATGAGGGATCGAATCCACAGAGATCAAGAAAGCACGACTTTGAGTTCTAAATCGAATTAGAATAGCGATAAAGTAAAAATGGATGTGAAATGATTAACAAAAATGCTAGGCAATATAGGATTCTGCAGGTATTCAGGTTAAAGGTCAAGACTAACGTGCAAGATTGATTACTGAAAATAATTCCCAACCCGAAAGACCATAATAGACTAATCTCTTTCCGAAGTATTAGATCCCTATTCTCCAATTACTAAGGACAAACTCCCGCCGTATTTAGATAATTCGATCATGAATTTCAATTCAGATTCGATATATTCATAAGTCCCTAAGACAATGCTCCCGCAAGCAAATACACTTATTCATCTAGATTATATCAGACTTCTAGACCAAATCCCTTTGAGTTTATAATTCTATGATCAATGAACTAGTTAGCTTCTCTAATTCATGAACTAAGAATAAATCTAGACTGAGAACCCAACAAATTTTCAATCCATTCAATTAAACCCTAACAATTAACCTGGTTTCCACTAGGAAAACCCTAAAACCTAACAAAGAGACTATTCAGACATGATTTCAAGAACATAAATCATAGATTGAGTAAAAATTGTCAAATTCAAAAAGCAAATTGTATATAAAGAAATCAGAGTTCAGAAATCCTCTCAAATAGATATGTAGATCTCTTTTCTCTGGAAAACTCTCTAATCTCTTCAGCGATAAACTCCTAAAAACTTTGTTAAAGACTTGTTAAAATAATAATAAGCCAAAAGGGCTTTTATAGTTTGAAAGTAAAAGAAAATAAAATCTAAATAATTAAAAACTAATGATAGATCTTGAGGTGAAATGTGTCTTTTAGCTTGATTTTCTTTCAGTTCGTCGTCAGGGATCGATCGATCCATAGACGGATCGATCGATCTGGGCTTCATAGGGATCGATCGATCTTAATTTTACGTAATCCTTCAGGTGCTTTGGATCGATCGATCCATGCTTGGATCAATCGATTTATTCTTGTCCTAGACTTGGATCGATCATTCTTCATTCCAAATCGATCCCACCATGTCCATTTAGTCCATTTGCACCTGAATTCTTCCAAAATTGTCCTTTTTGCTCCAGAACGTCCCAAACACCAAAAATCCTGAAAACATTCTAAAAACACAAAGAAAACACTCGGATAACGCTAAATAGTAGATATAAATACCCATTAAAAGGCTTAAAACCGAGTGATATCAACCACCCACACTGAGCGAAAAACAAGGGGAGGGGGAGAATGGTTGCTATTCGTCACAACCATTTCTAGAATGAAAAATTAGTTTTCCTACGACACAGGAACTGTTAGAATTAAGACATGCATGAGTATGAATGATGAAGAACTTTTCAAAAACAGAGAGAGAAGGAGCTGGTGTAGAAGAATGAAAGAGAAAAGTTTTACATACAACATATATAGAGCAAAATACAATTAGATAAAGAGGCTTTATGTTATTAACCCGTAGATAACTCATTATAACATAGAGAAGGGACGCTGGAACAAATAAAGAGGACTGGACAGACCTCCATAAGTCTTCACATGAGCTGGCTTTGTCTCTTCTTCCTCCCTACGGCCATATTGACTTTTGAAACACTTCTAGAAGCTTTAGTCTTCACTTTAGGCGCCATATTCCAAAGTTAACTTGATGCATAATTTGATTTATGGCTGCTTAACACTTTGATTTATGATTGATTAACGCTTTGACACAACTTGAATCATTATTTGATCTTAAACTCAATAGGGACACCTTCAGACACCATCCGGTCCGGAGGAGCTTCTCAACACGTTGGTTATTGTCCCCAAACCACCAATGTGAAGAGAAAAGATTTGTTATGTCAGACGTTGCTGAAGAGGAGCACCTTGAGGTTTCCTTTTCAAAATCTAGCCGACCTCCGATCTACAGTGCAATGAGTTAGATCAGGCCAGATCTGTTGCCGCTAGGAAGCTTGCGACCTTGAAGACTCTGGTGAAACCTAAACTGGGAAATGATAAAAGGCGGGAATGGATTCTCGGGATGGTAGGAGTCACCGGCAACCACGGGGTATGTGACACATGAGGTTGTTACTCGGCCGTCAGTGGTGAGGCTCCCTACTTAGCGTCGCAAATCTTAGATTCAGACTCGAAGTGTCGAGAGAGAAAAAAGAGAAGAGAGGAAAAGAAGAGAAAGAGATAGATGTATTTCGTAAAACTTCACTTTTATATTTAGTATTTACATTTTGGTGCAATTTTTACTATTGATGCATTTTTGGGTGATTTTGAGACACTCGATTACTATTTTGGACTTCAAGTAGAAAGATGAGAAAAGATGTGCTTACAAGTACTGCTTGGACCTATTACTTTATGAGATCTCACTTTATTTGTCATGCTTTTCAAAAAGAGAGAAATAATATTTTCATCCTCAGTCTTTGAAACCAATTATTTGATATAATATTTTTTCTAAAAAAATATATAACTTATACCAAAATTTATAATTTTTGTACTCTATAAATAGACTTTTGTTTTGTCTTAACTAGATTTAAAAAAAAAAGTTTCCACACGTGTGTACATAATGCTAATTATCTAGTATATACTATGATTATGCAGTCTGTATACAGAGTTGTGTACACGATGCTTATGTATATAACAATCATGCGTACTATGCAAAAATGATCAATTTGTATGTGTACATCGTTGTGTACATAATGATCCCCTTTATTGTCTTGCTTTTCAAGAAGAGAGAGGTAATATTTTTGTCCTCAATCTTTAAAAAAGTTTATTTGATAGAATATATTTTATAAAAATTAACAAATTACAAAATTTATAATTTTTGTACTTTTTAAGTGGATTTTTTTGTCATATATGGATACANTGTCTTGCTTTTCAAGAAGAGAGAGGTAATATTTTTGTCCTCAATCTTTAAAAAAGTTATTTGATAGAATATATTTTATAAAAATTAACAAATTACAAAATTTATAATTTTTGTACTTTTTAAGTGGATTTTTTTTGTCATATATGGATACAAAAAATAAAAATTTATCACGTGTATACACGACGCTTGTGTACACAATGGCAATTATCTAGTATATACAATGATCATACAGTCTATGTACAGAGTTGTGTTGTGTTCTTGTGTACACAATGCTAATTTTTAGTATATACAATGATCATACAATATGTGTACAAAGTCATTGACACGATGCTTATGTACACAATAATCATGCAAAATATGTATAAAAAATGATTAAGCAGTCTGTGTACACCATCGTGTGCATAATGATCATGCAGACTGTGTAAACTAGTGTGTACATGATGATCATGTAGTATATCTATACAAAGATCATTCAGTATATATACAAAATGATCATGCAGTCTGTGTACAACGTTTTGTACACAATGCTAATTATTCGGTGTACACAATGATCATGCACTCTATGTAAAAAGTTGTGTACACAAGATCTATTGGTGTCAAAACCCCGTAAGCAAGATTTCGGTCTATTCAAAAAGAAGGAAGAAATAATAATCAACATATAAGAAGCTTTGGTCCAAATAATGGTCTCGCAAAATCCAGTGAAGACTTCGGGAGGATTCATCAAGAGAATATTATATCTGAGTATAGTCGAACTTAACATCCACAAACTATCGCTATATGTGGGGAATTTTAGATTTTCTTACGAAAAAGAGCATCACAACTAGATCCATCACAATCATGATAGAAGAACATCAATCACAGCCATAAAGTACCCCAGCACAATCAAGGCGCTCTATTAAGTCGTGTAGTCTCTAACAGAGAGAGTCGAAACTTAGGATGCCCTCAATCAGTCCCTCCTCGACCGGCATGATAAGATAACAAAAGAATCTGCATATCAAGCTAAGGCAATCATATACCGTCTTTGCCAACAATCTTAACCTACCGTAGACCACTTCATCCGCCAAGACGACGATTTCCCACCAGTCCAAATAACTCCATGAGACTATCATTCACTCTAGTGCCCAACTCAGCCAAAATTGACGCGCAACACTCAGGCGCTATGGCAGTTCAAACTAACACTAATTCCCAGGAGGAAGAACCACCTCCAGGAGAAAACCAACCCCATCAGAATGTCGATCAATCAAACTAGACAAAACATACTAGAATCCCAATAACGACACCGAGTAAGTAGACTTGGACCAAGACTTAGAGGATGACTTCAAGGAATACGAGGACAACCATCAGTTTATACATCAACCGACCAAACAATCTTGACCCTCGGATCAAGAGATCCTAGAGATGAACAATTTTCTCGAAGAATTCGTTCTCCAAATGAACTCTAAGTTCCACCAAGCAATCAAATCGGTGCACGAACTAGACCAATTGATGGAAAAGACACTGCAAAGTCCATAAACCCCGCATATCATACCACATCGCGTATATGACTACTTCCACATAGTAGTCGATCGCGCACAGTTTGATGAGCATAAAAGAGATGCATGTGATATCACTCGGATTTAATGATCTATAGTGGAT
Source organism: Iberis pinnata (assembly GCA_900406425.1). Classification (NCBI taxonomy): domain Eukaryota; kingdom Viridiplantae; phylum Streptophyta; class Magnoliopsida; order Brassicales; family Brassicaceae; genus Iberis; species Iberis pinnata. The sequence continues at coordinate 39,363 of OVBE01000698.1, read as the reverse complement.
GTCATTATCTGAGTGTTTTCTTTGTGTTTTTAGCATATTTTTAGGATTCTAGGTGCTTGGGACGTTCTGGAGCGAAAATGATGCNCGCGTATATGACTACTTCCACATAGTAGTCGATCGCGCACAGTTTGATGAGCATAAAACTGTGCATGTGATATCACTCGGTTTTAATGATCTATAGTGGATGTCATTATCTGAGTGTTTTCTTTGTGTTTTTAGCATATTTTTAGGATTATAGGTGTTTGGGACGTTCTGGAGCGAAAATGATGATTTTTAGAAAAATCCATGTGCAAATGGACTAAATGAAGACAGAAGGATCGATCCAGGCTGAAGCGTGATCGATCCAGACTTGCAATTATGAAGAGACTGATTGATTCCTTTTGGATCGATCGATCCCTTTTGATGCACAGATCGATCGATCCTTCATTGGATCGAAAATCCCTTTACACGAACAAGAGTGAATTCAAGAAAAAAAGATGCATTCATCCTCAAGACTTATTATTAGTTTTTCTTATTGGGTTTTTTATTTTGATACTATAAAATCCTTTTGGCTTATTACTTTTTAGGGAATCGATTATAAGTTTTTACAGAGCTTTACAGAGATACAAATCCCATCATTTCTGTTTTTAGAGAAGATTTCAAAACTATTTATTTTATTTATATACAATTTGGTTTTTGAATTTCTGCAATGTTTACTCTTTCTATGATTTCTATCTTTGTTATCATGTCTGAGTAGTTTATTTGTTAGGTTTTAGGATTTCCCAGGGAAATCAGGTTAATTGTTAAGGGTTTGATAATATGGATTGAAATTTTTAGGTTCTCAGTCTAGATTTTTTCCTATTGCATGAATTAGAGTACCTAACTAGTTCATTGATATTATAATTATAAACTCAAAGGGATTTGGTTTAGAAGTCTGATCTAGTATAGATGAATAAGTGTCTTTGCTTGGGGGAGTATTGTCTTAGGGACTTATGAACATATCAAATATTAATTGAAATGCATGTTTAAATCATCTGAATACGGCGGGAGTTTGTCTTTAGTGATTTAAACATAGGGATCTAATACTTCTGTCGAAGATTAGTCCATTGTTGTCTTTTGAGTTCCGAACTATTTTCAAAGAAAATCATGCATATTAACCTTGACTTTTAACCTGAATACCTATGGAATTTCCCTATTGCCTAGATTTTTGTTATTTGTTTACGACCGTTTTTAACTTATCGTTATTTCTATTTTCAAATCACAATCATCATTTACATATGTTCTTAGCTTAATTCGATTTTAAACTGATAATCGTACATTCTTGGTCTATGTGGATTTGATCCCTCATATACTACCGCGTTTGTTGTGCACTTCCGATGAATATATTTGGGTTAAAACCTGAGTGTATCAGTAGGCTACGGCCAGCTTTTCAGCGAACATCTCCAAGGACCAACGCTCACGTGGTTTTCCATATTTCCCGAGGCATGATCCATAGTTTTAATCAAATGAATCTAATATTCCTCAAACATTACTTAGTTTATATCGAGAGGGAGATTTTTCTAATGCAGACATGTGGATCATGACCCAATGGTTTAATGAATCCCTTAGGAAATTCATTGATTGATTCGAAGAAGTCATATCCCGAGTAGTAGTCATAGATGGTGCTGCTATCACCGCCTAGAAGAATGTCATCTAGGGCGAATCTGAATTAAGAAAGTATATGATTCTAAACTCCCCAGCAACCATCTATGATGCTCTTCACTGAGGGAAGATCTTCGCCCGCATAGAAGAAAACCTAATCAAAATGTGCAAAAAGGGTAGAGAGAAATTCCACTGTTGAAGCGAAAACGGAAACGAAGAGCGACATCCATTGAAAGCTCAACACCTCAAGAATTTCCACCCTTGAAAAAATTTTTACTATTTTTTCTTGCATTTTCAGTAAAACCTACTTGTAGCTTTTATCAGCGAACTACGGTCGGACTTGATCCCCGCACTAGGGGTACGTAGGCAGCTCATTTTGCGAGTTCAACTATGAGAATAAATAAACTAAAACCATACCTTGGGGTTGCTTAGTGTTCTTCTCAAAAGTAGGCGAGATGAATCCAAATATTTGTCTCACCTCGACACTCAGCCTGCACTTGTAAATTTTTCTCAACAAACAGGGAAGACGAATCCAAATTCTTTGTCTCACTTTAGCACTCAGTCTGCACTCGTAAATTTCTCTCAACAAATAGGGAAGACGAATATGAATTCCTTTATCTTGCAACAATCCACCTCACATTCACTCAGCACTCGGCTTGAGAAACGAAGGGAGCGAAGATAACACCACTCGCCTCCCTGGGAAACCCATCAACACTTAGAAGCAATGGGGGCTTTACAAATCAATACCATAAGAGCCATGGAAGCATTGCACTTACGTTTTAGTTTAACAATTTAAACATAAGTGGGGAGAATACTACACCCGTACCCAACACCCAAACATAAGGTAATAGTTTTAAACTTACATACAACTCGATCTACAGTAGAAAAACAATACATAACACATTGTTGACCTAGCCAGTCAAAGAATACATTAGACACCCTCAATTAGGTAGTAGCATGAGCAACCCTCATCATTATATTTAAGCGCTAAATTCGAGCCTCGTCTTGCATTATAACATACAAAATTAAATCATATCACAAATAGTTCATAATGCTTACAATACTAATTTTTCATTGAAATTCGACCCCTCGAACATGCGAATTAGTCCATCGTGACAAACTAAACATCAAGACATACCAATCATGTTATCAACAACAAGAGAACCTAGAAGAACAACTAAACAAGCACGAAGACAACCAATCAAGATAAAAGCCAAACCATTCTAACATCCATTAAAAGAGTTAAGCCTTAAACGTCCAAAAGCGACAAAAATGCAAAGGTGAAAACCTTCTCAGGCAACCAAGTTTTAAACAACACTTATAAAAATGGAAAGACGGAAAATCAAAAGAAAAGAGAACCATAAGCGATCATTCCCTCAGATCGTTTTCATCATGAGCTTCCTTGGGGGCTTCATTACCGCCCGCCGCAACATAGCCCTAGTCTGAACAACTTTCTCCACAACTTTATTCAGTGCAACTCCAGCACTTACGTCACCATCTTCAACCTCAGCAACATTCACAACCTATACATCAATAATCTTTTGCTTTTCAGCATTAATGGCCTCTACTTCAACAGGACCAAAGAGAGGCAAGTTAGTACCATAGGGACTAGTGACGTCCGTAAGACCCGATCACCATGAATGGTTAGAACCATCAATCTGAAATCATGAGGAGAAGCACCATCCGCATGTTTGAAGGTCATCCAACTTTCCAAACTCGCTGGGAGACCTCGGGGTTTACTTGTGGTGTTAAAACCCCCTCAGCAAGATTTCAGTCTATTCAAAAAGAAGGAAAAAAATAATAGTCAGCATATAAGAAGCTTAGGTCCAAAAAAAAGGTTTAGTAAAATCATGTAAAGACCGTAGGAGGATTGATCAAGAGAATAGTATGCCTATGTATAGTCGAAGACTACTCGAATATTCTAGGAGAATATGCTAAAGTCTCAAGTCGTGGAAGTTCAAACCCGAGCAGAAATTTCATAACCACTTCTCGAGAGATTCGGAAGCCCCAACAGGAGTTAAAAAAAGTGGACTAGTATAAATAGAAGGAGACGTCAAAGAGAGAATGATCATTTTCACTTTTTCTCATATATTTTGTACGCGGGCTCTAGTTTAGAGCATTCATATAGATTAATATAATATATTATTTTTAATTAGTCAAATTTTTTGTGTTGTGATTATTTTTTATTTGACGAAATTCTACGAATTTCACATAAAATTTGTTATAAATTTGTTTGTGGGTTTTAACATCCACATGACAATGTATACAAAATGCATCAACATTATTAAATGGTTTAATATTTTTTTTATACATAATACCAAAACAATGTTTAAACATTAAGAGAATAATTTTAATAGTTAAATAAAGAGAATGATTTCATTGAATATATAATATTTAACAAAAGGTTGACGGACCAAAGATAATTAAAACTCTGATATGAAACTCCTCATAGTTAAACAAAAAAAATAATTCCTCATAGTTAAATATGAAACTCCTCATAGATAACTATAAAACTCCTCATAGTTAATAAAAAAATAATAATAATAATATAGGTTTGGCTATATGTCTAATTGTATCAATGAGTTTGTATTTGTTGATATATGAATATGATATGCAAATATAAAATATGATTTCCTAAACAATTTAGTAAATCGCTCAGGCAATATATAATATGAAGTTCCTTTTGATACCAACCGTCAAGATGCCACTTTAATCTGATTCAAAAGTAGATCCAAAAAGTAACAAAATAAAACGAAACAGCAAGCCATATTGACTCCGAAAATAAAGCTATATTATAAGCAATTACGTTTATATATATGCTAAAATAAATAGACCAGTTTATGCAGAGCCGTGACAACACAAAAACATTACATAAGCGATTAAAAATATATATATGCCCCAATTCATACAAACAATCACAAAGAAGAAAAAAACGAATATCAAACTATAGTTCAAAGCATAATTTTTCTTTCTTTTTTCTACAAAATCGTTCACTAAACTTTCAAAATCAACATTTCTCACTAATTCTCTTTCAAGAAAGTCAAGTCACCCAATCTCCCTTGTGACATAGTTGAACGAAGATACGACTTTATCAACTTTAGTTTTGAAAAACTTTTTTCTACAGATGCTTTCGAAATTGGAATAGTAAACAATATACGATAAGCAATCCATTAATTTGGATAACAATCCTTAGTTGCTTTCAAAAACTCTAGTATTTCAATAGATTTTTTAACTTCTTTTGGTAAAGCTTATCGTAGAACTTTAAGTTAAAAAAAAATCATTACCAACAATATATGAATATTTTTCAAAAGCCAGAGAATCTTCCAAATTAGCACAAAAAACCTTCAAAGTATATGTAGATATAATATACTGTATATTCAAATATACTTTATTATTTTTATATTTACCATAAAATTAANAAAGTAACAAAATAAAACGAAACAGCAAGCCATATTGACTCCGAAAATAAAGCTATATTATAAGCAATTACGTTTATATATATGCTAAAATAAATAGACCAGTTTATGTAGAGTGTCTGAATGTATTCTTCCATTGTTTTTTTTTTTTTTTCAACAAAAGACCGGCCAAATAATCAGTCCGAAGATTTAATTATGGTTAGAATGGTGCTATTTATGTCGATATTTTTTATTTTATTTTAAAGATATATTGTTGCATTGTTATATATAATGAGCTTGTACTAAGTCATTCATTTTTTTATTTTTTATTTGTCAACTGTACTAAGTCATTCATACCCACTGCTGTATACCCGCTTTAGAGTGTGTAGCCATTTTTGGTCACTAAAATTAATGAAATGGCATTATACATACGTGAATTCTAAAATTAGTTCAGATAAAGTTAGTTGGTGTTCGGTGCACTGCATGTGGTGACATGAGTCCAATTTACAAAGGCGTTAAGATTCGAATGCATATAGTTTTTATTATAAATTTGATATGTTTATTATATTGGAAAGACTTGTATTTGCTGTGGTCTATAACTCACATGCATATTTGAATTTGAATATATAATATGATATGACTGGTACACTATAATGACTAATCATAGTAATTGGAGTAATAATTTAAGTTTTTCTGGATGGACAATACTTGTGAGGTTTTTTTTGTACATAAGGATAGTCCCTGTTGAAGTTGCATGGAAAAAAAAAGTATACAAAAGCTTTATATCCCAGAATAAGCCCATTACACCAACATATAATAGAACCTAATTGAACTAAATCCCAAAGAACTTAGGGCTTAGAAGTGAATAAGCCCATTTAAAATCAGTATGAATTTTTTGGTTTGGTTTGGGTCGATTCTAATTTTGGTTTGGTTTGGGTCGATTCTAATTCTTTTCTAAAGAAGATCTACATAAGAATCATTACAAAATCGATTCGGTTATGTTTGGATATATAATATAGAAATCGTTTAAGAACTAAAAATATTAATGGGTCGGTTCATGTATTTTACCCAAAAAACGAAAAAGAGTAAAAATATCTGAAAGCGAAAAATATTCTAAAGAACTAAAAATATCAAAAATTAATAAGAAAGACATGTATTCATAATTTTAGTATCTATCTTATATTTTCGGTTCTACAATTATCTTATTTTGATTCCGAAACGGGTGTCTATGGTTGTTGACAAGAAAGAATCATTCAAATAAGGAATTCGTACCCGAATCAAACCTGGTTTTTCGGTTTAATTTGGTTCCAAATAATTGTGCCCACGTAAAAATTGATCTGACGACTACCAAGGCTACCTAGTTGTAAATACGGTCAAAATTGTAAAGGCAAGCCCAATATCATCTTACAAGAAAGCTCCAGTCCATAATTAGGGTTAACATATAGAGCTTCATTATAAATAAATGACATGAAGAAATGCAACTTCATGAGTTGACTTAACCCAACTCTCGTCTATTTATTTCATGATATTAATAAAAATCTTGGTTGTGATGTTCTTAGAGTAATCTTCTTCTTTTTTACAATTCTTGCACTTACATAAAATTTTCCAATAAGTTATTTCATTTCAATTTATTTTATATATATCTACACTATTAATTGGGAAGCACTTTTTAAAAAAAAAAACTTTGTTTTGTAAAAATTTACATGCTATGACATTGGTTTCTAATATTAATTTAAAATTTTAATAGAAACAATTCATATTCTCCTTAAAATATGGAACTTCTCTTTAAAACTAAAAATATAAAAATTACATATACATATATCTCCTAAATACATGAAATTTTTATTTTGATTAATTTTTATTTTTATTTAAATTAAAAATTTTCATTTTTCAATTTAAATATTTTAATTGATAAAAATTGATTCAGTAATAAATAAAATTCGTTTTAAAATTATTTTAATAAACTAAGTATAAGAGAATATAGTATATTTTAAAAATAAAAATATAAATTAAAATGAAAATATAATATAATAAATTATATTATAAATTATATAATAAACTTCCTCAAAAATATCAACTATTTATTTATTTTTAATTTAAATTATTTATATGGTAAAAACTAATCCAATAACAAAAGAATTGTTATTAAATTTCGAATTAATTTTTAATAGCTTAATTTAACTAAATTAAAATTTTATTTTTAAAAAATTATTAAAATAATACAATAGTATAAAATATTTAAATTAGAAAATATATATTTTTCTTAATATTATATTATAATGTTACATAGAGTATATATACTATTAATTGGGAAGCACTTTTTAAGAAAAACTTTTGTTTTGTAAAAATTTACGTGTTATGTCATTGATTTCTAATATTAATTGAAAATTTTAGTAGAAACAATTTATATATCTCCTTAAAATATGGAACTTCTCTTTACAACTAAAATATAAAAATTACATATACATATATCTCCTAAATACATGAAATTTTATTTTGATTAATTAAAATTTTTATTTAAATTTAAAATTTTCATTTTTCAATTCAAAAATTTGATTGATACAAATTTAATTCAGTAATAAATAAAAATCGTTTTTAAATTATCTTGATAAAATAAGTATAAGGGAATAAAGCAAAAAATAAATATTAGAATTAAAAAATAATATAATAAATTATATAAAAAATGAGTAGTATTTTAACAAGTATTGTATACTATAAAACGCCAATATTGAAAGAAGAAAAAAGAACCTTAAAGATTAAAACTTTTATTTATGTTTTGCTCAAAAGCTTTGTTTACATATTTTGAACCTTATCTAGTAAAATTACAAAGCACACTATTTTTAACCTAATTCCAGCTATTCTTCTTCACCTTTTCTCAACAAACCTAAAGCATCAAATCAGTTTTGGATTGGTATCAATTCCACCTTTTGCAGACACGACTTCTTCATGCTTTTGTCCTTACTCGGCTATGTTTTGCAGCTAACGGTCACTTTCTTCAAACGCAAAGTGTTGTAATTGGGCTTGAATGTATTATGGCCCAAGACATTTTCTTTTGAGTCGAACTCACTATTGTTGTATCTCAAACCCTCTGATTGATTCCCAGTCTTTGACAAATTACATTTATCCTTAACAAATATATATATATATATATAATTAAACCACAAAAACATGAACCTGCATAGTTTTTTGTGTGGTTAAATCCAAAAGTTCAAGTTAAGCTTGATTTTAAAAACGTATGTAGCTATTGTGATTTTATGTTTATGATCATATCTATTCACGAGTTAAATATTAAAAAATATTAATATAATGTAAAACATTTAAATAAGCTTGCAATATATATGTCAACACCAAAAACAATAAAATTTAATTATAGTTTAATTAATTATATGAAATTTGTTAAGAAAATATGAAGCAAATTGGTTAAAGTTAGTTCTCTTAATTTTTCTTTTTCAACACTTCTTTCAAATTTAAGATTCATTGTTGATGGGATGGGATATCGAAATCTTTAATTCCGAGTAAGACATATTTAATAAGTTTTTTTTAAGTATTTAGAAAATTACATTTTCATTAAATAAAATGAAATCTTTGATATTAAATACTATGTAACTTAGAACCTAGATCGTTAACATAAATAGTTATGTAGTTTAGTTGAATAATAGATATTTTCCTCATACATGAAAACTATTGATTTTGAACTTATTTACATATATATTAACATAAATAATATTTTACATCTCCTTAATTTTTTTAACCAAAATTCACATGATAAATAATTTTACAATTATAACGTTACTCAACTAATGTACATATAATCTCTGATAGTATAAAATGTCTTAATAATTTTATAACTATGTATTTATTATTAAATTTTATAACTTTTTAAAAATCATTAACCTGCACATAGTGCGAGTAAAATTGTAGTTAGAGCTTAAATATTCTTTGTTAAGGATTTATTCATATAGTATAAAAACTATTTACAAATTAACTCTAACTAGAAGAAAAAGAAGGTGGCAACAACAAGATGTTTGAAGCCAAAGTGTGGGTGAAGCCATGGATAAATTTAAGGAGCTTGAAGGGTTTAAAGAATTGTTCTCTTAAAAAATCCACTTGTTCAAAGGTAATCGAGACGTTTCTCTTGAATTATCTGAAATAACTAGTTTATGATAACTTGGCTTTGTACCGGCTTGTGTTATGTATTGTTATAGATAAAAACTAGAAGTTAATGTGATCAAAAATCTAGTTTTGCTTTCCTACAATTTCCTTATGTATCTATTTATTCAAAGATCGTACAATCGATAACAAAGATGTTGGTTTCTTAATCACATCAAAAGTTTTCGATGAGAAACGAAACCACAAAGTAACATGTCTACAAACAAAAGCAAGAACATTAGCGCAAGGTAGAACAAAGAAACATTTACATATCAAAAGGCACACATTTATACAGATAAAAGGCAATCTAGGCGAAGCAACAGGCGTAACAGGGTTCGTATATAAGTAACGAGTCCAGGATTTTCAGACACATTAATCTCATTTGGTGTCCAAACGAAATGGTAAAGCAGATGACTCATCATCGAAGTCACTAAATTGATATCAAGTTGTGCACCAGGACAAACTCTTCTTCCTGCACCATGTTGTGTGACAAAAGTGCAATTCGGATCAATGAACTACGTAACAAGCAACTTGGCAGAGATTTCATTATAACAAATCAAACTGCAATAGTAGCAACAAGTGAACACCAATAGGACTCTCAAATACAATATGCTTTTATGTCATATTTATTTGAAATTTTATGAAATGCAATAAGTGTAATTTTTATAAAATACAAATTTTTTAAATATTATAATAAACTAAAATTTTCTAAAATATATTATAATTTTAAAATAATATTTTTTATTCTTTAGAACTTCTAGGAGGTTTTATCATTGGAACAATACAATTTTAATTAATTTTATTTTAAGAGGATTCTTAATTTGAAAGTTNTTTATGAAATGCAATAAGTGTAATTTTTATAAAATACAAATTTTTTAAATATTAGAATAAACTAAAATTTTCTAAAATATATTATAATTTTAAAATAATATTTTTTATTCTTTAGAATTTCTAGGAGGTTTTATCATTGGAACAATACAATTTTAATTAATTTTATTTTAAGAGGATTCTTAATTTGAAAGTCAAAATTTATTTTTAAAATAATCTTAAGAACCTCTAATGAGTTTTTAGTATTGGAGATGCTCTAACAAATTGTTATATAACGAAGAATATGATAACAACCCAGGCCTACCCAACCTTTTGTTTGGATTTGGATTTTCTTTTAACAACGTTCCTCAACTTTTGGGTCCAATTTGCCGGCATCTTGAGGGTTTTTGTAACTCGCGAGTCCAACTTCACATTCTATTATTTTATCTTATAATTTAAAGTAAAAAAATATTAAAATCATGATTTAAAATACCTTTTCTCACTTTACTAAATTTTTGTAAAGATCATTTCACTAAATTTTATAAGTCCGTATAAACTTATACATATATTTATTATACTACTATAAGTTGTTTGGATGTATTTATTTTGTATAAACTTATGCATATATTTATTAGAGGAATTCCTTGAAACACCATCAAAATAAGTTCAAATTCCAAAACTACCACATAATCCCAAAAGTTCCAAAAATACCACACACTCTCAAATGTTCCAAAAAAACCATAAACATTACAAATGAATTTTAAAAGGTATAAAATGTAAAATTTTGGGTTTGGGTTCACTAAATAGAGTTTAGGGTTTAGTTTGGAATGATGTATGATTTGGTTTTGGAGTTTTCGGGTTTAAATTTGAAGTTTTAAAGTTATTTCAAATTTTGTGCTATTTTTGGAACAAAAACATTTTTATAGTATTTTGATTTTTTAAAATTTTTGGGAGTGTGCGATATTTTTGGAATAAACCTAGTTTTGTATGGCATTTTTGAGAATGCCCATATTTATTATACTATCATAAATTTTGGGTGTATTTACTTTGTCTTAATAAAATCAAATATCAGGAAAATTTAATTTTGATTTTAATATACATTGTATCTCTAGAATTATTTTTTATGTATACAAAAAGATTAAATTTTTATATTAGTTTGACTACTATTATTATAGATTTTTGTTTCATGACACTGGTCCTGTTTGAAAAGGGATTTTAAGGGGATCTCAAACAATTAATGTGATTTGACGAGAACAAAATAAAATAAAATGTTCAATGGATGATTTTACATAATATAACTTTACCATTATTAGGAAACTAAAATGAGAAGAGTATATAACTAGCGTTAGGAGTTGATGCAAGTTGAATTGAGTTTCTTTTTTTTTTCTCAAAGAAACGAACTCCTTTATTTTTCAGTACGCAAATAAATCAAATAAATTTACACACTAATAAGGTAAAGATGTACAAACAAAAGAAAAAACAGTATTGCGATCACGTGATCGTCTAGCTAATAAGTCAGCTCTAGAGTTCGAAACACGTGGCTGGTATAGTAACTGGAAATCCGAATATTGTCTTCGAATCGTAGAAAATTCTTGTAGCTCCACCTTAAAAGCAGTCCACTCCGTTGGATTCAAAACCATTTTCGTCACCTCCATAGAGCCAGTCAGGAAAACACCACAATATCTTCCTTTTGACCACAACATCTTCATTGCCCAGATTAAGCTAAGAAGTTCGGTATGTAGAGGTGATTGAGAACGCAAATAAGCCTTCATCCCCAAAATATCTACTGAACCGTCTTGCAGTTGGAGAACCCATCCGATACCGCATGTGCGACTTCCTTGTTTCCACGAACCGTCAATAAAGCATGCCACTGGATGGTCCTCCCAAGAAGGTAGACTGAAATTCCTTCCTATATTCCCCCTAACGCTAATATTACGATCAGGCGTCTGTAATTGTTCATTTACCGCAAACCATACTTTGGACTCCTTCTGTGCCAATTGAACAATTTCAGGCGGAGTTTGAGATAGTCCCCGGTAAACAACCGCATTACGCGATTTCCAGATAAACCATATAAGCCAGACGAAGATGGAGATTGGATCCTCCCTTCTTTCGACTGCAGATCCTCTCAGTAAAAGGTAATGAAGATTACCAAATAAATTCAGCGAGGGTGAATTCCCATCTTCAAACGCAATATTTGCGAGAGCCAACATTGTCGAGCAGGGGAACATGTAAACAGAACATGATTAATTGATTCACCTGGTGACCCATATTGTGGACAAACATAATCAACCTGAATTTTCCTTGATTGTAATCGATCATATACAAGAACAGCACCTGAGACCATTTGCCATAAGAACATCTTGAGTTTAGCCAGAGCAGACAGCTTCCAGATTCGCTCCTTCAGCGGGTTAAAGGAGGGTTCTGGAATCAAATGTGAAGACAACACATCATTATCTATCAAGAAGCGATAGCCTGATTTAACCGTATATTGACCTGATTTTGTGTGCCTCCAACAAAAGTCATCCTCGGCCATTTTGAAGGCCTAATACACAATACGGCTTCCACATCCGGTGGATCTATTAGACTTTCCACTAATGGACGATTCCACGTATTAGTGTTAGGACTCAATAACTCTGCCACTGATAAATCCGGGTTTGACAAAGGAACCCTAGATTTTGGGGGACGGTCAAGATCCCTGGTAACCAGTTATCTGTCCATACTTTAATTGTACGACCAGAACCCACAATCTTACAATTACCTCGCTGAAATAATGGAATAATATTCCATATACTCCGCCACCCATATGAAGGTTGTGATGGCCTATAAGCCTCAAAAGGAGAGTTGTTTCTAAAATATCATCCACGCAAAGTTTTGGCTAAAAACGATTGTGGGTGCTAATGTAACCTCCATAATTTTTTTGCCAATAATGCCTGATTAAAATTTTCAAGGTCTTTAAACCCTAAACCACCCCTACACTTTAGTAAACACATCTTATCCCATGCAATCCAGTGTATTCCTCTAAAACTAGAACTCGTATTCCACCAAAAGTCCGCAATATCACTTGCTAATTTCCTTAAAAGATATTTCAGAAGTTGGAATCAAGACATTATATAAATTGGTAATGCTTGTGCAACTCACTTAATCATAAGTTGAATTGAGTTTCATAATGTTTATATAATTTATGAAATGATTCTATATTCTTCAAAGTGTTTTCACATGTAAAGAAAAAAGGGTGAATATTTTAGTTCGTCTTCATTTATATTTCATGCGAATTTACCAAAACAGAAAATTTGATGATATGCGCCTTGACAAGCCATTGAAATTATAACAATTTTATTCACTAAGAAACATACTAATCAAATCTAGTGACACGGTTCAACTTCCATTGAACCTAAAGCAATAATACAAGTTGTAAAATCAGAATGTGCCATTAAACATAACTCTCAATTATCTCTATCAACTAGAGAGTTTGAGCTAAGCTTCTAACCTCAGTATCCTCAGCATCGACAATCCCAATACTACATTCCATTGTGTCAAACATTAAATCAAGAAAGTAAAGCGAAAAAACAAGAACACAACAAGTTATGAACATTGGGATAGGACCAAATATCCATAGGAACAAAGGAGAGGAGAAGTAGAAGGCTCTTAGTCCTAAAGACCAGAAGTAACTCCCACGGTTAACCGTTGCAGCTACATAGTCTTGGTTTATCATGAGACCACGGTGACTATGACCACCACCTGAAGGAACAGCCATGAGTTGTTTCAAAGGGACATTAATGAGGATGCTTGCGTGGCTGTAATAACGAATTGATTGAACATTGAGGAGAAAAGCGACAAGGAAACAAACAAGGATTGAGAAGAACTTAAGAGAGAAGGCTCTATCACTTTTGTCCCCAAACACAAACCAGTCGGATCGTTCTCCTGTACCGCTTGTCATTAGTACTGCTATTAGTGAACACAACATTATTGCGGTTGATGCTAATAGAGTTGACGCCATTATGTTGTTTCTTAGCGTTTGAACCGCTAAAACGCCGTTTTTCGACGAATCCTGTTCAAATTAACAATTATATATACACACACATAAATTCCAAATTTCTCATGACACCATTGACAGGATAGGAAAATCTCTTGACATGCAAACACTTTTCATTTATCACATCTAAGTTAATAGGCCTCGTTATACGTAAACTCTATATGCAATATATAAATATATATATATAGAGAGAGATAAATATACTCATCAACACGTATGGTTTTATCTCAAACCCTCAAAATATAACATGTGAGCTCAACCAAATTTATTTCCCGAGAAAAAGTTTTCACTTTCCGGGAAAAATAAGCATCGACCCATGCAAATACATATATATATATATATATATATATGACTTTAACAACAACGAAAATTAAAAAAAGAAGAAGAAAATTAAAGGACCTCCATCATGGCTTGGACCCAGAGGCGGCGATTGAAGGCGTTGAGGCCGATGACTGTTGAAGATGGACGGTGGATGATGCGGTGGAGAAGCCACAGATGATAAAACACCATCAAACCCAACCCTAAAGGCACTAGTGTGTAATCTAAATACTCACGCTTCATCTTTGAGATATTAATCTAATTCACACAATTAGAAAATAGAAGAGATGGATCTGAGAGAATCAAAATGGAGTACGGGTCTTACGTGGACCCTCTCGTATCTCTTTCCCGGATTCTCAGCCGTTTCTCTCTAACTCCTTTTATAGATTTGAATCTTTTTATAATAAACGTGTGACGAACCGTAGCTGCTAACTTTGGACCGGGCTTTCGCATACAGCCATCCACTTATTGATTTTAATTAGGTCCAATAATTTAACTTTTTTATTGTTAATTTCATTAAAGACGTTACATTATGGTGAAAAGATAAATACTTTGGACGATAAAAATCGGATTAAGGAAATACGACAAAAAACGATTAAAAACGCGATAAAACAGAAGTGAAGTCGAAATATGCTCTCTTTCCTTAATTCTAAAAATCATACGCAGTGTGACAATTTATATGCGATTCAAGAATCTCAAGATACAACCGCTTATGAAACCGAATCGCTACACTCGATTTTGGAGTCTACGAACTTACAGTTCTACGATGTAATCTCGAGAAGACTTACGTGAAGAGTCGAGAAGATTCTTTATGTGTGGAAAAAATAGTATCGATGAATGAGAGGAAGTCGAAATAAATAGATGAGCCAAGCTTGGAGCGCAAGCGAAGAGGTTGAAGATCGCGCAGAACACACTCAAGGTTCGCAGAGCGAATCAAGGCGAAAAATCCGAGAACAGTTAAGGACTCGGTCAATCGCGCGAGCTCGAGAGAAATAACATCGAACCAAAATTAATTTTGGTTTCGGTTCTGATTCAGTTGAATTTAAAAAAATTGAACCGACGACATATTATAATTTGGACAAAACAATCCATAGAATAATCTATAGAAATTTTCTCCAAAGAAAATATATCTTGATGGACTTGGACTTGGACTTGGATTTGGACTGGGACATTCCCAAAGACCCATGACCAGTGACCTGCGCGCGCGCGTGCCGAGACGAACCGGTCGGTTGGCGGCGGCGCGCGCGTGTGGGTGGCTCATCTTTCTCCAATACACCATAGTGTACCCAACTCAATTAAACTTAAACATACCTTCTCCCACTTATATACTAGTGAGAAAAAGTTTTCCCAAGCAATGTGGGATGTTGCACTTAGTCAACATTTTCCATGTTTGAGTTGCTCTCTTTTCACCTCAATTACTCATTCAAATTACATTCAAATTTGACAAATAAATATTCCAAATTATAGTCCTCGTTACAAGGATTCTGATGCACTCATAACGTGGTCATTTAGATGAAAGTCTTCACCGGAAAGATCGTCGGAACATTGGTAATAATCATTTCAAATTTTAGGTTCCAACAATCCCCCACATGAATAGAAATTACTCTAAAACATATTATGACTAAACTAGACTCGACAGACTTTTTCTGACTAGACATACTGAAAAAACTAGACAAAAGGACTTTTCGAGATTACATGCGAAAATTCGCTGTGTTTGAGTAGGTAGGATTTTTCAGCTTTGAACCGCTCATTGTTAATATCTTTCTGGTTTACTCGACCAGGAGATGAACATGATGTCTGGAACAACCTGAGCTTTGATGTAAACCGAAACAACATCTATACCCCAGCTTCATTTCTCGTAGAACTAAGCTCTTTTTGTGTTCATTTTGGCCTTGAACATGTCTGGTTTTTCATAAGTGAACTTGGAGAATATAGTCTCACCTTCATTCTCCTAGTAACAACCTCATTTCACACTCACAAGGTGATCTGCCATTAACTCTTTTCAGAAGTATCATGTTGTACTCCACTACTACAAGCTATGGAAGCATTAAAAGCTTAACGCTTATCCTTATCACATACAGATTTGCACTGTTTATCATCTTAGGATATGGGTAGAAACATAAGTTTCAAAGTGCTTTATCAGACTCAGAATGATTTAGTTCTCCCTTTAAACCTATTTCATGGGATCTTCAGTCACTTAGGTGGGGTATCCATCAAAACTTTCTCTTTAAGTAGTAGGCTTTAAACCCATTCCTCTTGATGATTTGACCACTTGATCTCATAACAGACCTTTAGTAAACGAATATGCTAGGTCGTCTACTGATTTGATGTAGTCGATTGTGATTACACCGCTTGAGATCAAATGTCTAATGGTTTTATGTTGCCGTCTTATATGACGAGATTTACCATTATATAGGGTATTCAGCGCCCAAGCTGTAGCCGATTGACTATCACAGTGTACACGTAATGCTGGCATTGGTTTATCCCACATCGGTATATCTTCCAAGAAATTTCAAAGCCATTATGCTTCCTCTGCAGCTTTGTCTAAAGCTATAAATTCATATTCCATGGTATATCTGGCTAACAGAGTTTGTTTGGAAGATTTTCAGGACACTGCTGCACCACCAAGTGTAAAGATATATCCACTCGTGGATTTTGAGTTTTTAGAGTCAGAATTCCAGTTCGCGTCATTGTACCTTCTAAAACTGCTGGTTCTTTATCGTAATGCAAACCATAATTTTTAGTGTAACGTAAATAGTTCAACACTCTGGTTACGGCTTTCTAGTGTTTATCTCTTGGATTATTGGTGTAGCGATTAAGTACATTTACTGCATGCGCTAAATTGGGTCTTGTACAATTTGCTAAGTACATTAGACTTCCGATCACCCTTGTATATTCCAGTTGTGACACTGATTCACCTGAATTTTTAGTCAAGTGAAGTTGAGCGTCAATCAGAGTTTTTGCGGTTCCACTTGAGTAGTTTTTGAATCTCTCAAGTATCGTTTCAGCATAATGAGCTTGAGACAATATGATTCCATCAGATTTTCTCATGATTTTAATCCCTAGAATAACATCTGCTAATCTCATGTCTTTTCATGTTGAATTTCCTCGAAACATGTTTTTTGTTTAATTGATTATGTATTTATTATTTCCAATAACGAGCATATCATCGATGTATAAACATAACAAAATATACCCATCAAGTGTATTTTTGAAATAGATGCGCTTGTCACATTCATTAATACCGAAGCCATTGAGCATCATAACGTTGTCGGACTTTTTATGCCAATTTTTTGGTGTTTGTTTAAGCCCATATAATGACTTTACAAGTCGACAGACTTTGTTTTCTTTTCTGGGAATAACAAACCCTTATGGTTATTTAATATATATTTGCTCTTCTAATTCCTCATTTAGAAAAGCTATTTTTACATCCATTTGATGTATTTCTAGGTCCCTCAATGTTGCAATGCTTATCAGTATTCTAATTGAGGTTATTCTCATTACCAAAGAATAAGTGTCAAAGAAATCCAGACCTTCCTTTTGCCAAAATCCTTGTACCACAAGCCTAGCTTTGTACTTATCTATTGAACCATCGGTTTTCAATTGTTTTTTGAATATCCATTTACACCCTAGTGCTTTAATTCCTTGCGGTTAGTCGGTTATTTTCCATGTATGATTTTGCATAATGGAGTCCATTTTACTATTGACCGCTTCTTTCCAAGAAGGTGCGGCTGGTGTAGACATGGCTTCTGAATAAGTTCTCAGTTCATTCTCAGAGAGAAATACCATCAAGAAATCATCGCCGAAATATTTTTCCTTACGTGCTCTTTTGCTTCGCCTAGGTTCATCTACTTCATCTTCTACTTCATTTGAAGTTTCAGAAGTGCTTGCCTCATATACAGAGGAGCTTGCATCTCTTTGTTCACGTGTCCACTTTGGATTTTCTTTGTCCTTGCACGTAAATATGTGTTCAAAGAAAGATGCATTTCTTGATTCCATTATGGTATTTACATGGATATGTGGAATGTCTGATTTATAGACCAGGAATTGGTAAGCACTACTATTGTGTGCATATCCTATGAAAATACAATCCACAGTTTTTGGTCTAACTATGACATTTTTCAGAGGAGGTAATGCCACTTTTTCCAGGCAACCCCCACACTTTCATGTATTTATATGGTGGTGTGGTATCTTTTCAAAGTTCATAGGGAGTTTTTCCCGTAATTTTATGCGGTATTTTGTTGACGATGTAATTTGTGGTAAGCAAAGCTNCCCCCCCCCCCACATGTTCTGGGCTAACCAAGAATCCTGCAACATGGCTTTCATCATTTCTTTCAGATTTCAGTTTTTTCTTTCCGCAACTTCGTTAGATTCAGGTGAGTAGGGAGCGGTTGTCTGATAGATTATGTCATGTTCTTGACAAAAAACATTGAAAGGTCCATCATATTTGCCTCCTGTATCACTTCTAACTGTTTTATGGTTTTATTTAGTTAATTTTCAACTTCCCGTTTATAGTCTTTGAATTTCTCCAAGACTTCATCTTTGCTATGTAATAAATATACAAACAATACTTCGTGTGATCATCTATAAATGTCACAAAGTACTTTTTACCATCTCTAGTTGGTAGATATTTTAAATCACACAAATTTATGTGTATTAAACTCAGAGGTTCGATAGTTCTTTCGACTTTGGGTGAAGGTGTTTTTGTGAGTTTGGCTTGTACGCACACTTCACATTTTTCTTTGCTTGTTTTAAACTCTGAAATCATATTCATGTTCATTAATATTTGAATTTATTTATAATTCACATGACCTAATCTTTCATTCCAAAGATTAAAAGATTCAAGCATATAAGCAACATAATTGTTATTAATGTTGGAAACATTTTTGGTTACATTAGAAGAACGTTTTCAGAACTACCCTTTTCATTACGAAGAATTGGCTCAACACACATTTTGATCAGATCTCCCTTAACATAACCCCTACCCAGATACGTCTCATATTTCCTGAGAATCAGCTTGTCGGACTCAAAGTTGATGGCAAATCCAGCCATATTCATCTTAGTCTTAGAAATCATATTTTTCTCATGTCGGGCACATGCTTCACCTTTTGGAGTTTGATTTCGTTTCCGGAAGTAAAATTTAGCACAACAATTCCACGACCAAGAATTTTGGAAAACGCCTTGTTTCCCTTGAGCGGCTATTCTTCAGTCTTGCTTTTTTGATAGGTACTAAACATAGCCCTATCAACGCATATATGAGTTGTGGCACATGTATCATACCATAATTCCTTCGGGTTATCTTCAACCATGTTAACTTATGTGACCACAATGCACAAGTCTTCCTCGGTTAAGTTGGCCTGAGATTTCCTGGCTTTCACCTTGCTCTGGCATACATCAGATTTATGACCATTTTTGCCACAATAGTTTCATTTTCCTTTGAAATATTTTTTTGGAGAATTCGTTTTCTTGAAATTCGTAGGGGGATTGGCTTTGAGAGGCTGCTTCTCCATAGCTTTCCATTTGCCCTTGCCTTTAAGGATAGCCACATTGACGGTATGTTCACGAATCTGAATTTCGGTTATGGTTACACTGCAATTTCTGTCCTCAATCTGCAACCTCATGATCAGGTCTTCAAGAGACATCGCCTTCTTCTTCTGCTTGAGATAGTTCTTGAAATCCAGCCAGCCCGACGAAAGCTTATGAATGAAGCTGTTAACGATGAAGTTCTCATCGAGCGACATTCCCTCTGACTCTATCTCATTTCATACCAGTTGTAAAGCTTCCACTTGCTCCAAAATGAGCTTGGAGTCTACCATCTAGAAGTCGAGAAACTTTGCTCTCGCAAATTTCTGACATCCTGCATCTTCGGACTTGTACTTTCTCTCTAAAGACATCCAGAGTGCCTTAGAGGATTTAGTGTCACTGTAAAATCGGTACATATTGTCAATCATGCAGTTTAGGATCTAGCCTTTGCACAGAGAATCCTCGTGGATCAAAGATTCAACACTTGATAATGTTAGCGCTTCAGTGCTTCCCTCAGGAACACTTGGCTTATCTTCAGAGAGATACTTCTCTAACTTGAGTGTAGTTAAGTAGAAATGCATCTTCTGTTGCCATGTTTTGAAGTGTTTTCCATTAAAATTTTCCGAAGCGAAGGCAGGAGTGACCAGAATCGGAATTGTTTGAATCCCACATTGGGGTCCAATAGGCGGGTGTTCAGTGTAGAGATCGTGACTGAACAAAGCTTGGTGTGCGGTTTCCTCTGCACCATTACCCCCCCCCCATGACCTCTAGTAGATGCATCACCTTTTGGTAAATCGCCCATTAAGGGAGTCTCAATGATGATATCCTAGTTTTCATCGGAAGCCGTCTGGAAAAATAGAAGCATACCAGAATTAGTATTATGTCGATGACATACTAGCGTTTGAGCTTTAAACGAATTGCATAAGCGCTTATAAACATTTTCCGAAATAAGCGTTTAAAACAAAAAACATTTCGCAAACTCGCCTAAAAGCATTCGCGGAAAGAATTTTTAAACGTGAGACGTTTCAGATTTTCGCAAAAAAGCGTTTTTCAGAAACGTATTTGATAACGCTAAAGCAATGTTTCACAAAAAATGCTAAATACTTTTTTTAAAACGTTTGTGTTTTGAACTTGAAACGTTTCACAAAGTAACTTAAAGAAGCGTTTGCGGAAACGTTTTAGAAACGATTCGCGGAAAAGCTGAAGAAGTTGATCACAACTACTGTTTACCGATTGATTTTTCACAGAAACGCGATTTGAATCGCGATTTGATGATCGTTTTCCAAAAATGATTCGTGGGAACGCTAAAGGCTGAGACTGATCGATGCTTTTGAAACGCTAGTAGAAATCTTTTTATAGAAACAATTCTCAGAAAAGCTAAAAAGTGGATCACAAATCCAGAATATGTGCGATTTTAATAAACGTTTAATACAAATCGATTGAGTTGAAAGCGTTTTCGAAACCGCAATAAAAAATTAAAACAATTTCTGGTATCGTTTTGTAAAGGTTGAAATCATTTTCAAAAATAAAAATCCTTAATCTGATTATGTTAATAGCATAAGCGGATTTTTAGAAGATTGTAGGACGGTAAAAATTGGATTAAGGAAATACGATATAAAACGATTAAAAACACGATAAAATAGAAGTGGAGTCAAGATATGATCTCTTTCTTTAATCTAAAAATCGCCCGCTGTGCGACGGTTTATGTGCGATTCAAGAATCCCATGATATAACCGCTTATGAAACGAAATCTCTACGCTCGATTTTGGAGTCTACGAACTTACAGTTCTATGATGTAATCTCGGGAAGACTTACGTGAGAGAGAAAGAGAGAGGAGTCGAGAAGATTCTGTGAGGTATTTTTATGTGTGGGAAAAAGTGTATCGATGAATGAGAGGAAGTTGAAATAAATAGAGAAGCCGAGTTTGGAGCGCAAGCGAAGAGGTTTAAGATCGCGCGGAACCATAGAAATTTTCTCCATAAAAATATATATACTCCACATAATAGATCCCTCTCACGTACTACTATAACAACGACGACTAAAAAATATAAGGTACTAATACATATAATTAAACAATTGATTAAAACCAAAAGAATGAAAGTTACGTAGATTAAGAATTTTAAAAAATCTATTCTCTCTCTTCGTGTTCCTCAACTATCTCTCTCTCTCTTTCTCTCTCTGCGATTGACGTTTCATCACAGGAGCCCGGGACTGGCGACCGGCCGTAGGCTTCTCACTGGTGGTTGTTTCCTTATCCTTTCTTTTTTTTCTCTCTCCTCTACTCTGATGGTTTCTCGGCTTCTCAATGGTGGTTGTTTCCTCATCCAGATATCTCGCGTTCGATGTTTCCATGTCTGATTAGAGACTAGATCTACCGTCTTCCTCTCTCTATTGGTGTTTGTCTACTACTGGCAACAGTAACAGAGCTTGGTGTATGGCGTGTGGAGCTTTTTTGGTTTAACAGTGTTTTTCGGCTCTATACCCTCGGTGGCTGTGACGAGTTGAACTGGTTTTTAGTTAACGGCTCCCTAATGGTTGTTGTATCATCTTCAGAAGAGAAGAATATGCAAGGAGGAGGCTATCTTGCTCATCAGGCGCCTCTTGTTACGGTGGTTGTTGCCTCCTTGCAGCTCTGTTCCGGTGACCTTACAGGCATAGCCACGGTGGAAGTTGTATCTCGTGGAAAATTTTGTGTGATGTGGTATTGGTCATGTGTCCATTTCCTAATCCACATTATTTTCCTTTTCATCATTTTTTATTTGTGGACATATTCGTTATCTCTTGTACAACCACCCGTTTGCCATGCTAATGATCTTCAAATCAGTTCTCCATCAACTAAAACTTAAGTCCATAACTCCATAATGTGTATGCAAATTTTCACTTAAAATCGAGCTACATTAACACACCATACACCACTTATTCTAAAATTCGTCAATATGGAAATTTTGAAGTGTCAATACCAAACATGCTCAGAAACACTTGAGTAACTTACAAACTAACCAATAACTTTTTTATTCTACCATTGATTATAAAAATAGCATTACCATGAAGAACTCTGCAAAGTTTCAAGATGATTAGACCTTATTTGATCTCCAAAATATTGCATTAAAGAAGACATACTTTAATTTTTTTCTGCACTTTTTTGAATTTTGACAGATTTGGTGACGCTCATAAATGATGGAATAACTCCAAAATAACCATTGGTTGAACGATCCCACCATTTAGATTGAAGATCTATGTGTCTTTAAGATCTTGTCCAAATTTTGTTCAGATCATATACGATTTACCCCTCCAAACGTAAGTTCACCTCTGAGCGGTTGCAGATTCGCTCTACATAGACACCTCTCGGTAAAGGGGGAATAACTCTCATTATATAATTCCAAATGATGTTCTGCTTTCGCGAGGAAATAGATAAGAGGAAGAAATACTTACAAAATTAGAGATCGTTTTCTCGTCTATTTCTGAATTTTTCTGACGTTACACGGATCTGTCTCTGCATTGATAAATTGTCTCTATAGGTTTAGAAAGAATTATTCACTTCTAAAACGTAGAGGTACAAAATTATAACCCAAAAACCCTAATATCTCACATATATATAATCCTATTTTATATCTCATTATTAGGTTTTGCTTACACATACTTGAGGCAAGAACGTTGTCAGCCCGGGGTTACAATTCTCTCCCCCCCCCCCCCTTAAAAAAAATTNTTTATGGGTGTGTTTATCTTACCCTTAGATTTTGTCTTAAATTTATAGTATCATTCTCCTCGGCTCTTTGATCATTTGAAATTGTATTCACCTCCATCATTTCTTATAGGTAGAGTTTACGTACCATTTGTTGAAACTCTTTTTTACCATGTTTCTTGAAGATTTCCTTTTGATACTCCATTTACACTATGAGAATTGGTTAAAACAGGTAGTCAACTTGTATTCCAAAGATCTCTTTAGCCTTACATGCTTACTTTTAATTCTTGGGAATCTTTTTTTTTTCTTTCTTCTCATGTAATGATTATTTATGTTTTCTTTTCTCAATATTCTTGGCTAAACCTAATTCATCTCCTAAGAGGTCCTTCTTTCAAAAAAGATCATCCTCTCATTCCATTTCCATTATGGGATTTTTTTTAACTTGATTTTCCACTAGCACTTATCATTCGTGCTTTCGCATGGTTTGATGTCCTTAGCTTCTTACTTCCAAATTCTTTTGAAAGTCTCACCTACGTTCCTTTAGTAGGAAACCATTGAGCTTATACAGGAGGTTGTTCCCTTTAAAGTTTTTCACTCCTTGTAGAATACGATGAGGTTTTTTTCTTTTTTTCTTTAACCCAAAAAGTCCTTAGCGTTCATTTTTCCTTAGACGAAATCCATTGATGTGGTGGGGTGCCTCTGATGACTATTGTTTCATTAGTAGGTATCATTCCATTCGTACTCATCCTTAGTTATTCTTATCCATTGACATGGCGATATCCAGTTGTTGCTTTCTTTAGGGATCTCGTCCTTTAGATCCTTCCTACTTATATGCATCCTTGTACCGATTCCGATACAATCCACTACATAACAGTTTCATATCCCACCATGCATCCGCAGCGCTACTATAGTGACTTATATGGAATATGGAAACGTGAAGGACAAGCTACTCGTATTGATTTCCAATTCCTAAAGGAAGATACAATCCTATTCCGGACTGAGTCATTTGAATTACAATCTCGTATTTTTGAAGAAAGTATTGGCACATTACTGATATACTCCTTGTAGTTCAAGAGTGGACACCATCACAAGCCCATACTAAACCCAAAATTCCCTCGATGCCCTTATGGGTTGATTTTTATAATGTTCCTGACTCTATTATCTCTCTTGTAGGCTTGAAATTCCTTGATGGCATTGTCGGTGATGCTCAAAACCCTCACCCAAAGACAGAGAAGTGTGTGTGGCTAAATCTGGAATGGATGCTCATCGTTGTGAATCTTGACAATATGCTGATTGACAACATCCAGCTTGAAGACCACGACAAGACGATTACGATCACATATCCTTGGTTACCGGAAAAATGTATTGTATGCTCTACTTGGGGCCACAAAACTCAAGAATGTCAAAAGAACTCTTCAACAGATTCAACTTCTGTGAATGCTACTACAGTTGTTACTCCTCCTTTTATCAATGTTGTTAATGATCCTCCCATTCACACGGACATATTGTAGCCTATGGTGGACATACTACCACCTTTGGTGAAGAAATCCCAGCATATTACTGACAATTCGTATCCTTCTCCAACCTCTGACATTGCATCTACTAATACCAATTCCACCGCAATCATTGATACTAATATTAATTCTTCTTTACCTGCGGGTCACTCTACTCGTACGATTCATGTGGAATTAGCAAACACCAATGCCAGATCTGGACCAGACACATCTCCTCAAAATATTGTTGCGTCCCACACCCTTGGCTTTGTCTCACTAACTGAGCCAGCTCTTGAACTGGTCAACGACTCTAGGATAAAGACCTCATCAATAGATCCGTACATCAATACTCCAGAATAAACCAAAGATCCCATAGCATACTGGTCCATGGTTGTCCATTCCAACCGCAATGGCCAGTCACCACCCAAATCCCCATCGTTGATGGCCCAAAAGGCGTCCTTTTATCCATCACGGTTTTTCATGCTTGAAACAGATAAAGAAGAAGATGAAGACAATGAAGAGGGACAATTATCTTACTCAGATTCTGGCCCACCAAAAGACATGGTCACAACTTCTCGTTACAATATAAGGAAAAAGTTAAAATCTGACCAGCCATCAAATGTCAATTCTCGCAAACATCCCAAGCAACCGCTTACCAAGAATAAATCAGTAGCCTCCTCACAGAGTCACTAATGTCATGTCGTTATTCACCTGGAATACTTGGGGTTTTAATCAACCATGAAAGCATCAAATCGTCAATCAATGGATTTTATCTACACGTCCTCAATTTGGTTGTTGTGGACGCTTTAATCCACAAAGTAAAATTATTAACTTGATCTTAATGAGGAGTTCGATGCTTCTTGCTTAAAAGAAAAAAATACAAAACACAAATTAATATGAAGGAAAGAATTTGATTTATTGATTTGCATTAGACTGAATACACTTATGATTTTTGGTTACAAATGATTTCGTAAAATGTCATTTAAAAATTTGCTCCCAAAAAGGATCCCCCTCTCTCTTCTTTCTTCCTCTAATAACGTCCTCACTCAACTAGGGTTGTTCTGATCTTCTTGGTTAGTTGCCCCTATTATCTCGGCGAATCCCTTCAAACTCGGAACTGCTTGGACTTGGTCATTACAAGCTCGGGCTGCGCTAACATCTTCTTGGTTTGATTACGTCCTGGGTATTCATCTGTTCTTCTATTATACTCAGATATGTGGCTTCCTCAATTAATCCACTTGCGCTTGATATATGCTGGGCCAACTTGGGAGATAATACTAGCTAAGGGAAAATCATGCTGAGGGGGTTCTGACACCAACAGATTAGCCCCCATGTCTTCCTACGAGCTTAGCAAGTTGGGTGACCTCTGATGGATTAGGTAGTCCGTTCTTAGCAGGAATTCGTGAATTTTCACACATGTCGTTCTCCAAAAGAGGAAATAGTATGGGGTAGAGGGAAAAGTTGCGCAGAAGGTGAAGGTGAAGGACAAGAAGGACAAGCTGAATGCAAGGTTCGCGAGGATGATGGAGTGGGTCAAAGGGAAGGTTGCAAATGAGAGAATGTACCAGGAAAAATTCGTGCAGGTGGAGCAGATTAAAGGTAACCTTGAACTGATCAACATCTTGCCCCAGGAGGACACCACGTTAGAATCTGAAAAGAGGAACCTGGAGGAGGACCTGGTGGGCTTTAATGAGGAATTGAAGATGCTCGACTTCAAGAAACTGAACATGGAAAAGGATTGGGTGGCATTGCCAACTGGGTCTAATCTGTGCAGTCAACCCGGTGAGACCTCTGAATTAAACTTAGTCAGCATCATTAATTCCTATGGTTCTAACTTCTCACTTCTTTTCCCAGCCGAGGAATTGCAGTTGATGAGGAAAAGGAAGGAAGTCCTGCTGAGGAGACCGCATGTGGTGATGCTAGTGAGGAGGCAGTGAACTGTGACGTCGGTGAAAATGCTGATGTGAATGCGGTTAGCGTGTTGGATAAATTCGTTGAGGTTGCAATTTACATTGGGGAAGCTGCAACCATTGCGAAGAAAGAAGCCCCAAGGGTAATGATGGCAACCCGACTGGGACGAGCTGAATTTTATGACGTCCTTTGTCTTTGCCTCTCTTTTCTTTTGTTTCCTTTGAAGTTATTTAGGTCTAAATCATGGTTTCATGGGGAGGCTTTCATCCAAAAAATTTAATTTTTTTGAACTTGGATGCATGGGGAGGCTTTAACCTAAGACTTAAGTTTGTTTAACTGATACAAATATTTGGGTTTACGTCTTTGCTAGACCTTTGTATGATACTTATATGCACTTATTTTGGGTGAGCCCAGTTTGGGTCTTTACCTAGGTGGTAACATATTCGCTTAGGTGATTCCTAAGATGTTTGCCTAGCAGAAAATCGCGCACTCGGTATCAAGTTTATTTTCATACAGCTATGTTCTTATTCAAGAGATCGAATGTTAAATTGGTGATAGGTGTTTCAAATTTTTGTGATATGTTTCAATGCATTGTTGCAAGACGGGGCTCGGCTTTAGCGCTCATTCCTTGCTGAGGGTTTCTCAGGCTAATACCCACTAGGGGGTGTGCGATGTGTTGTATGAATGGCCAGGTCTTACAATGTAGTGTGTGTAGATAATTGTTTCGCTTTGAATATTGCATTATAGGAAAAAGAAAACTAAAAGTTTGGATGGTTTTACCGGTTTAAAGAACGTGTTGGGTACGGTGTGGTATTCTTCCCTCGATTTCATCATAATATTGCCAAATAGGATGGGAGGAATCAATAGAAAATGTTGTGGGTGGTTGGTGGGAGCGTGAGCTGCCCAGGTGGTTGGTGGGAGCGTGAGCTGCCCAGGTGGTCCGACTTGCGGGCTGGGTGCAGGGACGGTGGCTTCATATCCGGATCCCGGCTTGTGTAATTGCGAGGAGCCCCCCCCCCCTCAGTTGGGTTGGAGTGTGGAGAACAAATACATCTCCCCCATTTTTTGACAAAAATTAATCAGGAAAGATTGGGCGGACTGGGTCGGAGTGTAGAAGACAAATACATCTCCCCATTTTTTGAGAAAAATTGATAAGGGAATATTGGGGGGCTGGGGGCTGGGTCGGAGTGTAGAAGACAAATACATCTCCCCCTTTTTGAGAAAAATTGATAAGAAAAGATTGGGCGGGGTGGGTCGGAGTGTAGAAGACAAAATACATCTCCCCCATTTTTTGAGAAAAATTATGAAGGACGGCGATAAATTAGTTGAAAATTTTAGTTGAACTCCCTAAACAGAGTTTACCTACGTACCCCTGAGGCGGGGATCAAGCCTTGGTCGTAGTTCTTTGAATTGAATATACAATATGCGTAAATAAAAATGACAAGAATATAAATCGCTAAGTCTTAACAAAAGAATTTCTTCAAATGTTGGGCGTTCCAAGGGTGTTTCTCCTTGTTCTCGTATACATCTTCCAATTCGTAGACTCCTGGTTTAATGATTTTGGTAATGTTTTACGGCCCTTCCCACCTAATTCCTAGCTTTCCTGCATTCTTCTCTGCCCTTGCGGGAAAAACCTCTTGTAATAACAGCTCCCCCTCAGTGAAACAACGCTGCTTGATTTTCTTGTTGTAGAATCGTGATGCGGCATTGTGGTAGTTTTTTTAGCCTTATGGTTTCCTAATATCTTATCAATGGTGTCGGCTATTTCTATGAGCATCTGGTCGTTTTGGTCCGTATTCTGGGGTGCTAGCTCTCGCCTGAGGCTTGGGACTTCTGTCTCAAGTGGTATTACTGGCTTTGTGCCGTATACTAAAGCAAATGGTGAATCATTGGTCCCCTTCCTGGGCGTTGTTTGGTAGGACCAGAGTACTCCTTCGAATTCTTCGGCCCATCTCCTCTTTTTCGCGTCAAGTCTCTTGTGTAGGCCGTCCAGTATTGTCTTTTTTGCGGCCTCAATTTGGCCGTTAGCTTGTAGATAATATAAAGTCGAGAAAGTTAGGTTTATCCTCATTCTTTTTCAGAAATCCTTGAACCTATCAGAGGTAAATTGGGGACCGTTGTCAGTGTGAGTTTCGTAGGGAATTCCGTGGCTGCATATTATGTTCTTCCAGATGAAAGATTCTACATTCTCTTACTTGACCTTGGCAAATGATTAGGCCTCTATCCATTTAAAGAAATAGTATGTTAAGACGAGAAGGAAACATTTCTGCTTCAACCTATGCATAGGGCCAATTATGTCCATGGACCACCGCATGAAAGGGTATGGTGTTGTGATTAACTGCATCTCCTCAGAGAGTCTGTATATCAATGGTGCATGTTTTTGGCATTTCTCGCATCTCAGGACGTGTTGTTCGCAGTCTGTGATCATGGTAGGCCAATAATTTTCGTACAGTTCTATTTTCAATGCTAGTGCCATGCCGCCTGAGTGATTTATGTATGCTCCGTCATGGACCTCCCTTATGATATTTTTTGTCTCGTGTCCGAATATGCACTTCAAAAGTGGGCCATGTACGCTCCATTTGTAAAGGTTCCTGTCCAGTTGGGTATATCTTGCTCTTTTAGCATTGAGTTCTCTGGCGTCCCATTTATTTGGGGGTAGGATTCCGTTTGTGATGTATGCATGTATCTCTATTCTCCAATCTATTTCCGCCTCGACTTCGTCTGTTTTTACATTGGAACCTCGTCTTCTTCGGCGTCCTAGGGGTCTGGATTTGCGTTGTACTATTCGATTGTCTCTTGTATAACGCATATAGTCTCAGGGGTAGAGATGTTGGGTTTATCGATGGTTTCAACTGGTAAGACCCTAGTGGTTTGAGGATATGTAGTTGACGCTAGGGCGGCCAATGCGTCAACGAGAATGTTTTCTCCCCTGGGGATTTTGATCAAATCAAACTCCACGAATTCCTTAGATAGGGTTTTCACCACGCCTATGTATTCTTCCATCCTATTGTCCCTTGTTTCGTATTCGCCGCTGAATGGTTTGCGACTAGCTGGGAATTGCAGTAGGCGCTGACTCTTTTTTTCCCTGATTGTCGCTGCCAAGCGCAGACCAGCAATCATCTCCTCGTATTTGGCTTCATTGTTTGTTGCCGCAAAGTTGAGTCGGAATGACTATTCAATCATCTCCCTTGTTAGGGTGATCAACCATATTCCTACCCCAGAACTGTGTTTTGAGCTTGCCCCGTCAACATATAAGGACCACCGCGCCCCGTTGGGCTTAGATGTGATATCCATGTCAGGAGGCAATTCTATCGGGAAATCTGCCAGGACTTGGGAATTTGAGCAACTTCTACTTTTGAATTCTTTTTCGTGCTCACTGAGTTTGACAGCCCATTTGAAAATTCTCCCTGATTGGTTGGGGCTGTGTAGAATTGTCCGTAGTGGTTGATTTTAATATACAACGATCGAGTGTGATTGGAAGTAGGACCATAGCTTCCTTGGGGAGTGCACTACCGCTAGAGCCAGTTTTTCTATTGTCGGGTACCTGGTTTCCTCATCGTCTAGGATTTTGCTGATGTAGAAAATTGGCTTTTGGTTGCCTAGTTCTTTGTGTACAAGGACTGAACTGATTGCGTACGCCGATACTGAAATGTAAAGGTATAGGGTTTCCCCCTCTTGCGGTTTTGACAGGACAGGAGGCGTCATCAGGTAGGTTTTTAAGTCTTTGAACACCAACTCGCATTCTTTGTTCCAAACAAATTTTTATTCCCCTTTAGGAGGTTGTAAAATGGAAGTCACTTTTCTGTTGATTTAGATATGAACCAAGTTAAGGATGTTATGCGACCAGTCATCCTATATACCTCTCTTGTGTTTTTGGGTGATGCAATTCTTAGCAGGGCGTTGATTTTCTTGGGGTTCGCTTCGATGCCCCTCTTGGTTACCAAGTATCCTAGGAATTCTCCTGAGGTTACGACGAAAGTACACTTGGTTGGGTTCAACTTCATCCCGTAGGTGTTCAGTATCTGGAAATAAGTGCGCAGATCGCCCACGTGATCATTTTCATCGGACGACTTGACGAGCATGTCGTCTATGTATACTTCCATCGTTTTTCCTAGCTGCTCTGATAACATCTTATTGACTAAGTGTTTTGCGCTAGCTTTCTTCAGACCGAAAGGTATCACCATATAGTAGTAAATGCCTATGTCCGTAGTGAAGGCAGTTTTCTCCCTGTCGTCTGGGTGCATTAGTATTTCGTTGTAGCCGGAGAAAGCGTCCATGTATGAGAGCAGTTTGTACTCGGTTGTGGCTTCGACGAGCTGGTCTATGCTTGGTAACGGGAAAATGTCTTTGGGACATGCTTTGTTGAGGTTGGTGAAATGAATACATACTCTCCACTTTCCATTCTTTTTCTTGACCACTATAGGGCTTGCTTACCATTCTGGATTTTCCACCTCAGTGATTGATCTTGCGCCTAGTAATTTTTCCACCTCGTTGCGAACCGCCTGAGCTCGTTCGGTGTCCAACTTTCGTTTCTTCTGCTTAACTGATTTGTAGATTGGGTAGGTGTTCACCCGTGGAACATGATGTCTAAGCTAATTCTGGGCATGTCTGTCATGTTCCAGGCGAAAGTGTGCTTGTTTTCTTTGATGAAATGGATTAGCTCCTCTTTTATATCTTTCCGCAGCTTCGATCCTATTTCAATGCAGCGTTCTGGGTATCCTAGGTAGATGCAATATTGTGTCACTTTGTCGAGATTGGGTTCCTTGTATACCGGCTCCACATATGGGGTTGGCTCCCCGATCTGTAATTACTATAAGACCCCTTCCCTAAGGTTGAGCTCAGGTAGATAACAGGCTCAGATTGATCTTTGGCTTCCTTTGATCGTTTTAATCCCCGCTTTTGTAGGGAACTTTACGCATTGATGGTAAGTGGAGGGTACGACTTTCATCGCGTTAATCCAGGGTGTTCCTAGGATTGCGTTGTATATCGTTGGTCTCTCTATTACTGTGAATTCGATCATCATTGATACTCCTACTGTGTGCATAAGCAGTTTGATCGTCCCAATTTTTATGGAGGTCACACTCGTGAAGCCGGTTAATGGTGTGGGAGGTCCCTCGATTCGTGAAAGGTCTATGTCCATTTTTAGGGTCTCTTGAAAATTAGGTTTACCAAGCTCCCAGTGTCTATGAGTATTCTCGCGATATTGTATTCTTCGAGGATGAGGTCGATGACCAGCGGGTCGGCAAGAGGGACGCCNTATTCTCACGATATTGTATTCTTCGAGGATGAGGTCGATGACCAGCGGGTCGGCAAGAGGGACGCCGAGCCCAATGGTATCCATCTTGTTGAACAGGATAGGTTCCCCTGCCACCTGGGGCTTGATCTACCATTTCTCACACAAAGCCGCCCTGCGTCCATAGGCTTTTATTGTGGTGACCGAGTTAAGACCAAATTGGTGGTTCCCCATGATCATGTTGATCCGTTTCTTAAAGGGCGGGGTTGATGCCATATGGGGTAATTCTTCCCGAGCTTGCAATGGGGGATTAGTTTCTTCATTCTGTTCATTTGCTTATGGCTGGGAACTTGCTACTTTCGCCTTGTTGGGTTCCACTTATTCTCCCGATTGGTACTTGTTGTAAAGGAACGATTTGAAGTTTCTACATTCCTTAGTAGAGTGGTCGTCCTGATTATGGTAATCGCATTGTTTCTTAATGTTTCCTTGCTCCTCATATCGTTTCCATTGGTTCCAAGGTCCGCCTTTGGGTTTCCCGGAAAAGAAGGTTTGGTTCCCTGTTGCGGAACTCCATCTTGGGACGGCTGCCTAGTTTACTCGATTTTTTCACTCGACTTCTTTTCTGCATTTCGATAGGGTATTCTTCTATTTGTACGACCACTTTTCCCGGTGCAATGTGTCATCGATCGTAGCTGAAGGGTTCAATATTTGATCCTTTCAAAATTCAGACTCTCCCCAAAATGCGTTTTTGAGGGCAGCGATGGCGACATTATCAGTAACCACTACCCGTGATATTACTTCTTTAAATCTATCAATGAATTATCAGAGGGGCTCGTTCGGACCCAGAGTCATGCTCCACATGTCTGCGTATGAGATGTCTCTCTCAGTATATACCAAATAATGCTTCAGAAACATAAGACTCAACTGGTTAAAGCTGTGGATTGAGCCCTCAGGTAGTCGGGATAACCAAGTGAGTGTTGGTCCCTGAAGATGTTCGCTGAAGAGTTGGCAATACCCTGCATCTTTTTCGTACTCATCGAATTGTCCTCGCCCGACCGCGATATGGAAAGCGGTCATATACACAGTAGGATCTGTCTTTCCCTCATAGAAGGGGATTTTAATTTTTTCAGGGTTCTGCACCCTAGCGTTTTATATGTGTGGGGCGTACGGGCTACAGAGTGTCTCCTCCATCAATTGGTCTAGCTCAGGTGCTGAGCTGATGACCTGGTGAACCTTAGAGTTTATTTGTCGGACAACTTCCTGAAGGGAGTTTTTCATCTCTTGGATTTCCTTGATTGAATGATGAGGTTGATTGTCAGGTCGAAAAGGTGGGTTGCGGGCATCCTCCTCGTACCTATCGGACTCCTCTTCAGAGTTTTCTGATAGGTCGATTCAGTCTCTATCATCATTCGAGGCCTCAGGAATCACAGTGCAACTCGGCTACTCGGGGTTGTCATTGGACTGGTCGCCTTTCGGGTTGGACTGCTCCCCTTTGAGGTCGCCATTTGGCGGGGTTTCCATGGCATCGGAGCGGCTTTCACGCGTCCTGACCAAGTGCAGGGTTTAAGTGAAATGCAATCTCCTGGAATGTTCCCCTGAGATAGGATATCATCGTGAGGAGGTTCTGGTCAGATGCCGCTGTGAAGAGGCTACCCGGTCGAGGCGTTTGCTAATCGCTTTGGTTTGCTATGCGGACTCCTTTGCCATTTGGTTGAGCCAGTCAAGCAAGGATTTGTTCAGGGCGTCTTGTATCTCCAATTTCTCCGACATGGACTGTACAGACTGGCAGAGCGCCTGGATTGTGCTGGCATATCCGTCTAGTTGCGTTGGTATGTTATCGGTCATGATAGCGTTGGATATGGCTGCAGTTTTCCTTCTGCGTTAAAGAACCCTTAACTCCCCACAGTCGGCGCCAATTTGTGGACGTTTAATCCACAAAATAAAATTATTAACTTGATGTTAATGGGGAGTTCGATGATTCTTGCTTAACAAGGAAAAAATATGCAATACAAATTGATTTGCACTAGATTGAATACACTTATGATTTTTGGTTACAAATGATTTCGTAAAATGTCATTCAAAAATTATCTCCCAAAAAAAAGATCCCCCCCCTTTCTCTTCTCTCTTTTTTCTTCCTCTTATAACGTCCTCACTCAGCTAGGGTTGTTTCGATCTTCTTGGTTAGTTGCCCATATTATCTCGGCGAATCTCTTCAAACTCGGAACTGCTTGGACTTGGTCATTACAAGCTCGGGTTGTGCTTACATCTTTCTCGGTCTGATTACATCCTGGGTATTCAGCCGTTCTTCTATTATACTTAGATAGGTGGCTTCCTCAATTAATTCACTTGCGCTTAATACATGCTAGGCAGACTTGGCAGATAATACTAGCTAAGGAAAAATCATGTTGAGGGGGTTCTGACACCAACAATTGTGTTCTTAAAACCCGTGTTCAAGCTGAAAACTTTCCTCGTATTTTGCAGGCCGCTTTCCCGGGATGGAATGCAATAACTAACTATAATTCTCATCGCTTGGGCCATATATGGATTTGTTGGAAGACTGGTGACGAATTCACACCAATTCTCACCACATCTCAACTCATTATTGTTCTTGTCACGTTAGAAACAGGACAATTGTTCTGATTTTATGTGCTTTTGCCTCTAACTTTCAGGTCGACCGCATGGAGCTTTGGTGGGACCTCCATGAGAGCCGCCGTATTTGTGGTTCTACATCGTCCCCATTGTTAATTTTTGGAGATTTACTAGATTCTCACACATGCAGAGCATTCTAGTTTGTTAAGTGGCACTCGCCACCTGGGTATCCTACAGTTTCAAGACTTTGTTAATCGTTGTGATCTCACCGATCTAGCCTACACCGGGTCGCTTTTTACCTGGTGGAACAGGCGGCAATTTGGATCCAATCGGGAAGAAGCTCGACCATTCTCTTGTCAACAACGCTTGGAATACTACTTTCCCTCGTTCTTACACAATCTTTGAAGCTAACAGCGTCTCCGGTCACGCCCGCAACATTTTCCATCTTACTACTCCCATCTCTCCCATTCGTAAGCCTTTTAAATTCAAGACCCATCTAATCTTGCATCCATCTTTTCCGCAGGTGGTGCATACTCATTGATCTTCTATAACACCCATCTATCACTCTTGTATGGCTTCGCATATCCTCCACACCAAACTCAAAAGCTTAAGACCATGCCTTCTTCTTCTTAATCGTACTACTTTTGGTGATCTCCCAAACCGCTCCTAAGACGCTTATACTCACCTCTACCACTGTTAAGAAAAGGTCTTCTTAAATGTATCTCCATCGAACATAGAAGCTGCCAGTACATCATCTGGGGACTGGAGATTCCTTTCTTGCGCTGAAGAAACGTTCTTCAAACAAAGTTCATCGATCACGTGGCTTCATGAGGGACACCAAAACACAGGTTTTCCCCAAACAAAGGTCGGAGTGTAAAGGACAAATACATCTCCCCCGTTTTTTGAGAAACAATTATAAGAAAAGGATGGGCGGGCTGGGTTCGAGTGTAAAGGACGAATACATCTCCCCCATTTTTTGAGAAAAAATTATAAGAAAAAGATTGGTGGGTTGGGTCGGAGTGTAAAGGACGAATACATCTCCCTCATTTTTTGAGAAAAATTTATAAGAGGAGTATGGGCGGGTTGGGCCCGAGCGTAGAAAGAAGACATTGATAAACTAAATAATTAGATTAGCTGAACTCCCTAAACATAGTTGCCTAAGTATCCCAAGCAGGGGATCAAGCTTTGGTCGTAGTTCACTGGGTTCGGTTTATAACTTGCGTAAATAAATGATGGAAATACAAAATGCTAAAATCCTAACAAAAAAATTTCTTCAAGTGTTGGGCGTTCCAAGGGTGTTTCTCTTCATTTCCATCTGCATCCTCCAATTCGTAGACTCTTGGTTTAATTATTTTGGTGATTTTGTATGGTTCTTCCCATCTGATTCTCAACTTTCCTGCATTCTTCTATGCCCGTGCGTGGAAGACTTCCCATAATACCAGCTCCCCTTCATTGAAACGTTGCTACTTGATTTTCTTGTTGTAGAATCGAGCATCTGGTCATTTTGATCTGTGTTCTATGGTGCTAACTCGCGTCTGAGGCTTGGGACTTTGGTCTCAGCTGGTATTACTGCCTCGGTACCGTATACTAAAGCAAACGGCGAGTCGTTGGTACCCATAGGACCAGAGTACCCCTTCCAACTCTTTGGCCCATCTCCCCTTTTTCGCGTCTAGTCTTTTCTTTAGACCGTCCAAAATTGTCTTGTTAGCAACCTCAACCTGGCCGTTGGCATGTGGGTAATACGAAGTTAAGAAGGTTAGGTTTATTCTCATTCTTTCACAAAAACCCTTGAACCTATCGGAGGTGAAAAGAGGGCCGTTGTCGGTGTGGATTTCGTAGGGAAATCCGTGGCGACATATTATGTTCTTCCAGATGAAAGACTCTATGTTTTCTAATTTGACCTTGACGAATGATTCGGCCTCTATCAATTTAGAAAAATAGTCTGTTAGACGAGGAGGAATCATTTCTGCTTTGACCTGTGCATCAGACCAATTACGTCCATGGACCATCGCATGAAGGGGTACGGTGCTGTAATGGACTGCATCTCCTTGGTGGGTTTGTATATCGATGGTGCGTGCTTTTGGTATTTTTCGCATTCAGGGCGTGTTGTTCGCACTCCATGATCATAGTCGGCCAATAATAGCCGTATCATTTTATTTTGAATGCCAGTGCTCTGCCACCTGAATGGTTTCCACATGCTCCATCATGGACTTCCCTTATGATCTTCTTTATCTCGTGCCCGAATATGCACTTCGGTAGTGGGCCATGTATGCTCCATTTGTAAAAGTTCCCATCCAATTGAGTGTATCTCGCGCTTTTGGCTTTGAGTTTCCTAGCGTCCCATTTCTTTGGCGGTAGAATCCTGTTCGTGATAAACGCAAGTATTTCTACCCTCCAATCTATCTCCACCTCGACCTCACCTGTTTCCATCAGGACCTTGTCTTCTTCAACATCCTCGGGGTTTGGATTGGCGTTGTACTCTTTAATCGTCTCTTGTATTACGCATGTAGCTTTGGTGATGGAGATGCTGGGTTTATCGATAGTCTCAACCGGTATTACCCTGGTTCTTTAAGGGTTTGTAGTTGATGCTAGGGCGACCATGGAGTTAGTGGGTATGTTCTCTCCTCTAGGGATCTTGACCAGGTCGAATTCCACGAATTCATGGCAAAGGGTTTTTATTATGTCTAGGTACGCTTCCATTCTGTCGTCCCTTGTTTCGTATTCCCCGCTAAATTGGTTTGCAACCAACTGGGATTTATAGTAGGCGCTAACCCGTTTGGCCCCAATTATCGTTTTCAGTCGTAGGCTGGCAATTATTGATTCATACTCGGCTTCGTTGTTCGACGCGGTGAAGTTTAGTCAGAATGATTTCTCGATCATCTCCCCCGTTGGGGACATTAATCAAACTCCTACTCTGGAGCCGTGTTTCGAGCTTGTTCTGTCTACGTACAGGGACCACTTAGCTTCGTCGGGATTTATTGATGCGTCCATCTCGGGTGGTAGTCTATCAGGAAATCCGCTATGACTTAGCATTTCTCACATGTTCTAATTTTGAATTCTATATCGTGCTCGCTGAGCTCGACAACCCATTTGGAAACTCTTCCCGACTGGTTGGGACTGTGTAGGATCGTGCGCAATGGCTGATTTAAGTATACAACGATTGAGTGTGACTGGAAGTAGGATCGTAGTTTTCTTTCGGAGTGAAATACTGCCAGAGCCAGCTTTTCTATTGTTGGGTATCTGGTCTCCGCATCGTCTAGGATTTTGCTGAGGTAGAAGATCGGCTTTTGGTCGCCCAGGTCCTCGCGTTCAAGGACCAAACTGATCGCGTAAGGCAATACCGCGATGTAAAGATATAGGGTTTCCCTTACATGTGGCTTTGAAAGGATATGGGGCGTCATCATATAGGTTTTCAAGTCTTTGAACGCCTACTCGCATTCTTCATTCCAGATGAAGTTTTTGTTTCCCTTCAAAAGGTTATAGAACAGAAGGAATATGTCTGTTGACTTAGATATGAACCTGGTCAAGGCGGCTATGCGTCCGGTCAGCC
The DNA here is from genome assembly GCA_900406425.1 of Iberis pinnata. Taxonomy (NCBI): domain Eukaryota; kingdom Viridiplantae; phylum Streptophyta; class Magnoliopsida; order Brassicales; family Brassicaceae; genus Iberis; species Iberis pinnata. The sequence goes on along the minus strand of OVBE01000698.1, from coordinate 1,060 downwards.
TCTGTACTTCTCTCGTGTTTTTGGGTGGTGGCATCCTTAACAGTGTGTTGATTTGCTTGGGGTTGGCTTCGGTGCCCCTCTTGGTCACCAGGTAGCCAAGGAATTCTCCTGAGGTTACTGCGAAAGTGCATTTATCTGGGTTTAACTTCATCCCATAGGTGTTCAGTATTTGGAAGTAGGTGCACAGGTCTCCCACATCGTTGTCTTCATCGGAAGACTTGACGAGCATATCGTCTATATAGACTTCCATTGTTTTGTCGAGTTGTTCCGAGAACATCTTGTTGACCAGGCGCTGATAAGTTTTGCTGGCATTTTTCAGGCTGAAGGGCATCACCTTATAGCAATAAATGCCTATGTCCGTACTGAAAGTGCTTTTCTCCCTGTCGTCAGGCTGCATGAGTATTTGGTTATAACCTGAGAAGGCATCCATGAATGAGAACAGCTTGTAACCAGTTGTGGCTTCAACGAGCTGGTCTATGTTTGGCAACGGGAAACTGTCTTTGGGGCATTCTTTTTTCGGGTCGGTGAAATCTATGCACACTCTCCATTTTCCGTTCTTTAGCCATTATGGATATTTCACCTCGGTAATTGATCATGCACCTAGCAATTTCTCCACCTCGTCTCTGACTTCCGGAGCTTGATCGGCTCCCAACTTGCGCTTTTTCTGCTTAACTGGCTTGTAGATCGGGCCTGCATTCAGCTCATGGAACATGATGTCTAAGCTTATTTCCGGCATATGTGTCATGTTCCATGCGAAAGTGTGTTTGTTGTCTTTGAGGAAAAGAATTAGCTCCTCCTTCAAATCTTTTTGAAGCTTTGATCCCATGCCGACGCAATGCTTTGGGTATCCTGGGTAGATTGATAGTAGGATATTTTGGTCCTAAAGGGTATCAATTACCCATCATTGTAGTATAGATGGGTTATCAATCCAAATGGGAGTGCACTAACAATCAAGATGTAGTGGATGCTTCAAAGTCAAGCTAACAGTAAAAAGGGGTGTTTTACTAACATATCCTAAGTGCAGTGAACATGCTGGAAGTAAAGTGCACAAACAGAAAAA
>OVBE01000697.1:0-45599 GCA_900406425.1 Iberis pinnata | reverse complement strand
TTAGTGGCGACTGCTCAAGATGGTGATAACCATATATTCCCAATTGCATTAGGAATTATTGATTCTGAGAATGATGCAGCTTGGGAATGATTTTTTTCTCGTCTAAAATTAGTTGTTCCAGACCATCCAGACTTGGTGTTTATTTCTGATAGACATACATCTATTGAAAAAGCTATTTCAAAGGTGTACCCATCTTCAAACAGGGGAATATGCTTCTTCCAGCTTAAGAAAAATATCACCACTAAATTTGGAGTAAATCAATGTTTCCATCTGGTTCTGAAAGCTGCTAGCACATATAAAGTGGACGAGTTTACCAATATCATGGAAGAGATACGTCGTGTTAATCCAAAACTGAGCAAATATTTAGAAGATGCAGATATTCGGTTATGGTCTACAGCTCATTTCCAGGGGAATAGGTATAACATCACCACAAGTAACATCGCTGAATCAATTAATAGTCTTCTTAAAGAGCCAAGGGAGTACCCAATCGTAGCGTTCATTGATCATGTACAAGATACTCTAATGCGTTGGTTTTGTGAGCGTCAAGAACTAGCTACTAAACTTACCACCGAACTTGGACCATACGCTGAGCATATCATTGGAAAAAAACATGTTGAAGTGAATACACTTACAGTTTCTCCAATAAATTTGACTCAATTCCATGTTACTGGTGGCTCATAAGATGGTGTAGTTGACATAGAGAAGTTGAGTTGCTCTTGTCGGGTATTTGATGTAGAAAAGATTCCTTGCATTCATGCACTTGCAGTGGCTACATCTAAAGAGATAAGTAGCTAGTGAGTCTAAAAAGTAATGTAGAGGATAAAGGTTATAAATAGAAACGTAGGGTCCTGTGAGAGTCATCTTAAATAATTATTGTTGTGTAAAGAGGAATAAAGAATCTTATCAATTTAGTAACCAATAAGATCATCAGTAGCAAGAATTGAGTGTTGATAATGAGATTTTTCTGTACTATTGTACAAATGTACCACAACAAGAGAAAAAAATATATGACTATGGCATGCTTACAGATCTAAGGAACACTGATTTTGGCAACAAGGTATATGTAAATGATGGATTCTCTCTAGTTAACTTGTTAAGAAGTTCATGGCCAACAATTCTCTCTAGTTTACATTTTCATGGCCAAAAAGAATAAAATCATGTATGTAACATAAAAGAAAATATACGTAACATATAGTTAGATATATTTTACCTTGCTAGCATTATCTTCAAGCGAAAAATAATCAACCATTGCCCTTGAACCCTTCCAATTCAACATAACAACATCATGTTGACCACCTTCAGCATGTGCCTTAACCTTCTTGGCAATCAACAGAACTGCCTCGTACCCCCAAATTTGTAGAGATTGGACGAAACCATATATGACGTAAGATGGATTACACAAATCCTTTGACTCCTCATGTACTGAATTTACAAGAAGCTCAAAACTAGATCTACCCCATGGGTACTTTTCAAATTTATCTATGTCTCGGACTAGCTCGATGTATTTTCTAGGAAAATAACTCGTCTTTTTTCGAGCCAACAAAATTCCAACCAAAATTAGTAGATACGCTAGTCTAATCCTATCTTTTCTAGTACATTCACTACATGTCTCAGCCATTTCTTCTAAATTTATCAAAGATGGATAGTTTTTTTACTTTAACATCCTAGTCCACATACTTGTTGCTTCTTCAGCATCATCAACAACATCAGTTGGATAATTAGCACAAGAAAGCCCAGTTGTGAATCCAAACTCCTCTAGAGAAAATCTAATTGGTTGTCCACCAAATAGAGACCATATCTCATATTTTCTTTTGGTAACCAATTGATTTGCAAGAAGAAAATGGACAAGAGTACCTGACCAAACGAATTCATTATCCTTTGCTAACCGATAAAGAGCCCCAAACGGAGATGCCTTGATATAATCTAACTCATCGTTGAAAATCCTATCCCACTTCTCACTAAAGAGATTCAGATGTGAGTAGTAGTTAATATGATCTCGTAGCAGTGGTTCAGTTCCTGGTTCAAATAGCTTGTATGGTAGGGTCAGAACTTCATTAGTAGACATCTCCAAATAAAACCTACACTCGCAAGAAAAAAAAATTATAACATAACTTTGCATCTGCATAAATACTTAAAGCTAATAGGAATATTAGTTGCAAGAGCTTCATTGCAATTTTAAGGACTTAACCTAAAAGCCTAAAACATGTAATACTATAATGAAAACCAGAGACATCGCGTTTTATGGAATAATATCAGTGAAAAATTCATGTAACAGACAATAGTATTAGTGAAAAATACAGTACCACAATGAAAACCAGAGACATCACATTTTATGGAATCGAACTAAAAGCCAAAAACATGTAGACCTAAAACCAGAAACGAACAAGTCCCACCAAATTTTTTATGGTAGCTAATAAAATAAGATAGTAATTATTCATGAAAGAGACAAGACAAACAATTTTTAACAAAGAAAAATTCTCACTTACCAACCCAGATTATTCACTATCGCACAAACCAGAATTTTCTAACCACACAAAAAATTTGTAACAAAGTGTGGAACAAGAAGCAAGCAGAGATGCAACAAGTGTATGATCAACCCAGATTACTAAAGCATCTACTATAAACCATGGTTGTGTTTGACCAATTTCAAAATCAAACGAAATTCACATAGACAAAAAAACAACCAAATGAAGATGATTTATAATCTAACCTTGATAAAGAAAAAGAAAAATATGAACAAACTTTGATGGGAAATAGAAGAAATCGCTCGATTTGTATGAAAGTAAAATATTGTTCTTTACAACGTGAGAGATAGATTAGGGTTAGTAGATCGATTTTGGGGTTCTCTTGTTTTTTTTTTCTTTTTTTTTGACGTCTTCTAATCTCTTTTTAACAATTTGATATTCTCAAGTTTAAAAAGAAACAAGTGATTATATGTGTTAAATTGTAATATGATTGTGGATTTTGTTAAAAATCTAACAAGATATGATGAATAATTTAAATTAGTTTTTAGACATTTTTCTAAAAAAATAGACTATATTTTTAATTAAAATTATAATCGATTTTGGGTTTCTCTTGTTTTTTTTTTTTTACGTCTTCTTATCTTTTTTTAACAATATGATATTCTCAAGTTTAAAAAAAACAAGTGATTATATGTGTTAAATTCTAATATACGATTGTGGGTTTTGTTAAAAGTCTAACAAAATATGATGAATAATTTAAATTTGTTTTTAGACATTTTTCTAAAAATAGACTATATTTTTAATTAAAATAAATTTGGTCTATCATTTTAATTATTATATTATTTTTAGCCTATTTTATTAGTTCTTCCTATATAAACGTTTGGTTTTTATTTTTCTTAACGAGTTTCAAAGAGAAAGATAAAACATAGTACGATAAATAATATCAATTTTATTTAAATAGCGCAGGTCAAATATTAGTAAAAAAATGTATTTTTTTGACAAATTAAAGTTTTAAAATAACAAAGCGATAAAGTTAATGAAAAAGAAAAGGGAAAAATCAAAACTTACATCTAAAATCCCGACTTTATCGTGATAAGGTTAAGTAGGATTCTTCTAAAATTCTTCTTTTATATATATCAAAGAAGGTACTTTACAAACAAAAGTATATTGATAACAAATTAAATAGCAGAAAAAGAGAATAACAAAGTATTCAGAAGACACGAGAAGGATGAAGATCATGAAGACTGTTTTTGGTAGGAAGATTGTTGAAAGTGAAACTCTAGAAGCAGCAGTTAACTCTGTGTTTTGGATAGAACGTTTGTTTCTATGTCTACTTATCTTCTTCCCAACATACGTTTCAAATGTCATCTTCCATCTTCTTTTAGCCACAACTCTTATTGCATTACCCCACGTCGTTTTTAACCCTAAACTTTATTCCATTGGACCCTCTGGTATTGGAGGAATCTGGTTGTTTCTTTTGGACCGTTACACGTTTTTCTTATGCTTTGAGTATTCTATACGATTGGGTCAAGGCATTGAACTCGGCTTCCTTAAGCGTCTTACTGTTTTACTCTCCTTTGTAATCCACTTGAGCTACCTCTTCAATCACTTCTTTAAATTTCATCAAGCCGTACCACCTCTTCACGATGAGACTTCAATATCCACCGGTAACTATTTAGATGACCTTTTGTATTGTATAATGAATTTAGTTAATTAACCCTAGTTATTCTGATTTTTTTGTCAACGCAGAAGAGATTGATGATGATGATGATAAAGTGGAGATCAAGGAAGTGAAAAAGTTGGTTAAAAAGTTGTACAACGATATGAAGAAGATGAAGAGAGATATGAACCACTCAGATATTATTGAATCTATTAGAGAAGAGTCGAGTAAATATGGTGAGAAGATGATGGGAAGATTGGATACTATGGAGTATATGATCCGCTTACATCTTACAACTCTAAGAAACAACATGTGTCTCAATGTTTCTGATAGCCTAGAAGAGGAAGCTTCGAGGCAAGATTTCAACATAGATGTGAAATCTGTAATTGACAGCCTCCATGAGACCTACCGTCTCATTCAAGAAACCGCCAAAGAAGTAAAGACTAAAGCCGCTGAAGATATCAAAGCTGCAAGAGAAAATTTCAACAAAGATGTAAAATTATTGGCCGACCAACTTCAAAAGACCTGCTTGATCATCCAGAAAACCACAGAAGAAGACCAAAGCAAGAGTCAGATGATTAGAGTAGAGGACATTGAGGGGTATTCCGAGCTATGGGAGGAAGTGCAGAGACTGTCCATGAAGGCGGAGACTGCCACGGATGAGATCAAACGCACGACTGTGGAGTTGGTGGAGGCATCGTTACAACAATGGGAGGAGGATAATGCCGACTATATCGCCTCCCTCCCTCTATTATATTGCCATCACAACTAATTATTTTCTTTTGATTCTATTGTTTCTTTCCTTTCTTGCAACTCTTTTTTTTTAAATAATTTTTTGAGGTTGATTTGATAACTAGCTAGTAGCTACTTTTTTAATAATTTGCAGATAAACTTGTTTGGTTATATTTTAGCTATCAAATTAGACTTGGATAAGAGAAACGAAACAAAAAATTTCTTCATCCCCCAACAACTATTGGAGAGTTTATGGTATGGTCCATTGACTCTAATGACAATACAGTATACAGTCTAGTAATGACTCATTCTTCGTCGGAGCTGCAAAAATCTAGGACAATCATTTTTCCGGTAGCATTCTCTGGAGTTTCCATCTTCTTTCTCTTCGGCTCACCTTTTACTTGTGTTTCTTTTGCGGATGATTTCCTGAAGAGAAAATAACATCTCCTTTTAAGATGGATTGTTTTTACATTAGCACAACTTAAGAAGAACAACTCAAAAAGATGATACCTCTTCTCTACAGACTGCTTCACAGCCTCGGGTTTCTTGTTACCGTTCTTCAATGCTGTTTGTCCTGGAAGTCCAAGATCAGTCACATTGTATCTTATAAGCTTTAATTTTTTCATTGTACCAAAAGGAGAAATAAGAAACATACTGGCCATCTCGTTCAGGAAACGTATTCCTTGTGAGTGTGTGTTAGGTGTTACTTTATCCGCGGTACTGCATATTCACAATTGGATTTAACATCTGAAAAGCGGATTGATTTTCATTTTGGTAAAAAGTAAACAACTTGTTGAGAGTTTCTAACCTTAAAGCCTTTCGGAGACCTTCCACTGATAGTACTCGGACTGGCTGAGTAGCATTTTTGGGTCCACTCCTATCATCCAGTGGCTTTACTGTGTAAATTCCTTGGGACCGTGGGTCTCTGAAGGCCGTTCTCATGTTTCTGAAATAAAATTAATAAACACTCCCCAGACTTATGCAAACATCCCACTAAATATGTAAAACAACCCTTTGAATACAACTTGGTAGCATTTACATACCCTCCTTTGAGTTCAGTTCTCGTTGTAGCAAATCTGTCAGGTGCATTCTGCGAAAACAATCATACTTGGTGAAAAACATGGTTCATAAAAGTGATGCAAGAAAAACAAGACCAAAGTTTTATACCAATGTGTACCAGTTTATGTATCTTGCATAATGTTCCTTGGCGTCTGAAACCAGATTCAAAATTGTAACTCAGTGCTCAGAAACAATACACAGTTATACACATGGCCAAGGTAACTTACTTGTTTACAACAGATGTACAAGTTGTTCCATCTTTTCGCTTCGCTGTGCAGACTCCATAATCAGCTGAAACTCCCAGCTTTATCATTTGTTTCGCAGAGTTGACACTTAATGAAAACTCATGTCCCTGCCACAACACACAAACTTTTAACAGAAAGTTCGTTTTAGCCATCATGCGGCAGACATGCAAAACTGATGCTATATGTTTACCAATTTATCCTTGCGAACTGAGCAATTAAATAGACCGAAAACCGTTCCTGCTTTTTCTTTCTCATTCTTCTTGTAAGCATCACCAAACAAGAACAAGGAAACAGCGTTTTCGTTTAAACTACTGATTTTCCAGATGCCATAAGGCTGACCAATGGAGCTTGTTTTGGGTGGTCCTTTCTCTGTTAGCACTCCCATCGTTGCCCAGCAGCCCGAGAGTTTATCACCTATTAACAAGTTCCTAAATAGTAATTCATTTCAGTTCACTTCCACTTTCGAAAAAACATGAACATGAAAAACAATTCACTTACTTAATTGTTGGCAATCGAATGAAACGAATATCTGAAAATCGATCACCAATCTCTGCAGAGCTGAGTAATTGATTCCTACAAGAAATCAAAACATTGACTAGTTTTAGAAACTGAGATGAAAAGAAGATTAATCTGCAAATATATTCGTTCCCCCTCCTAGCTTCGGTTTGCAATGCTAGTGTAGTTTTGTTTTGCTAGATTTCAACGAAAGGACTAATCAAAAGGTTTTGTTTTTACCTTATGCGCAAGCCAGAAAACTTCTCAATGTCGTTGACATTTGAATTCTTTGAGGCTTTAGGATTAGTATTTTTGCCGAGTGGTTTAGGGTCATAATCAAGGCAATCTTGAACAACACTTCTGAAGTCAGACAAGTCTGAGTTAGTCCTACGTTTTGGGGATTCATCATCCGTAAGATATCCTTCACACACACACACACACAAAAAGAAAATCAATTGCAAAATCCAACTGAGATAAACCCATCAAAATTTACAGAAATTTTAGCGAATGGGATGGAATCAACACGCACCCAGATCGATATTTCAACCATAAAATCTATCATGCAAGTGATTGCTCGAAACAGGAATACAGGTCGGAATCAATGTTAAAACAAAACCCTAAAAAAATGGGGAATCAATATATAATAAAGAAGGCACGAGTGAAGAGACACTCACCGGGTAGAGCAGGAGCAGAAGCAGAAGGAGAACCCGGAGGAGTTTCGAGGACCCTTTCGTCGAGAGAGAGAAGCAGATCAAGATCCTCTTGATGGCTTCCCATTTCCAAATCTCACGAAGCAGACAAATTCTCGATACTATAGCGACGCAGACACAAAACATCTCTTCAGGGCGGGAGATTGATTTCGTTGCCGCCGAATCCCAAAACGACGCTGTTTTTGCAGTTAAGGTACGATTCCAGTAGTCACGTGTGCTCCGTGGGTCCTTGTACTACGTAGTCTATTTTCATTGGCGGGTAACTAGTGAAAGAAAATATATTACAACCCAAGTGGGATTTATATGTAGTCAAACATAAATATCTTATATTGAAAAATTAGTCAAGAATTGATTACTATAAAAAAAAGTTTAATATCTCAAATTAGTATAAGGCTTTTTGGGTGGTACCCACTATCCAATAGAAAACCGTGCGGGTCTTTGTGGCACCAAAACGAGTAACATACTATGTTTTTGTATTTTATTTCTAGTATTACTAATATTATCCAATTATTCCAATTAATATTCGAAATGAATATTTGAATAGAATTTTGTGGAATTATTTGAATTTCAGGGTTATTGGATTTGGTAGTAGCAGCCTAGGGATTGAGACATTACAAGTTGGTATCAAAGCGCGGTCGATTCTATGATGAAATCAGGTGGGCCGGCTGGTATGCAACGAGGACGTTGCGTTCTCTATTAGGGGTGATTTGCGGGACATGTGTAGTCAAACACAAATATCCCACATTGGAAGACTAGTGAAGGATTGACTAGTATATAAAGAGTCCAATATCTCAAATTAGTATGAGGCATTTTGGGGTGATATCCAATAAAAAAACCGTGCGGGCTTTTGTGACCCAAAACGGACAGTATCATACTAAAGGTTATTGGACTTCGTGGTAGCGGCTCATGGATTGGGACGTTACACCAAACCCAATTGTTTTTCAAACTATGGATTAACGAGCCCATTAGACATAAAACTGTGGATATCAGCCTCTATGTTTCGGCTCATTCATAAACACATGCCTATAAACAAAATTTAGATACAATATAAATATAAAATACATAATATATAAACAATACCAGTGTATATAATTTCTATCAGCTACTTCCTTATTTAGTTTAGGCTGTACAAAATTCATAATCAATGTGAATAAAAAATTATTTTACCTAATATGGTATAAGAGCATTTTGCCTGAACCCTAAACACAGCCGTTCTCTAATTTTTTTTTCCTTTTTCTTTTCTCCCTCTCATCGTCTTCTTCTTCTTCATACATCCTCTGTTTTTTGCAACCTCTGTGCTTCTTAGTTATTTCTTATTTTCTTTTCTACAGTCCCTTATCTAGGCATGGGCATAATTCTCGAGACCCGAAACCCGATCTAGAACCGATCCGAAAAAACTCGAACCATACCTGAACCGTAGAATTAAAATACCCTATTGAGTTTTAATTTGGTGAGTTACGGGTACCCGAACAAGAACCGACTCGAACCCGAGAACCGGTCGGGTACCCGAAGAACCAAAATTGTTGTTTGGAGAGTTTGAGTTGTTTCACTTTGGAGAATTTGAGTTGTTTCAAAACTCAGTTTGATTTTTGTTTATCTATATTGGAACTAACTTTGAGCTTTATTTGAAATTGAAACTAATTTTGAGTTGTTAAAGAATTGGACAATTGGTTTTGAGTTTTTTTGGACAAATTTTAGTTTTAAAATTTTCGGGTATTATGAAAAAATTTCGGGTATTTTTATATTTTCGGGTCCAATCGGGTCCGAAATACCTGAAAAAATTAGGACCCAATTTTTTTGGGTTTTTTTTACGGTTCTGAGATTCTAGACCCGAACCGACCCAGACCCGCCTAAACCCGACACGGTTTCAACCCAGAAACCATTCGGTTCCATAACGGGTCCAAAACTCCTAGACCCGAAAACCCAGACCCGATCGGGTTTTACCCGAACCCGACCCTAAGACCAGAATGCCCAGCCCTACTCTTATCCTTATCGGTTCTACTACTTCATTCATCCAAACATGTCTGAAAACACAACCAATGTTCAGCCTGCATCTATTTACAATGCCCAAAATCCACAAAACATATTTTCGGTTAATATGTCTAATATTACGAGGCTTACGGACTCCAACTACGTCATGTTACGTAAACAAATTTGTGCCTTGCTAGAGGGTAACGAGCTCCATGTTTTCCTTGACGCCAATACCTTTGTTTCGCCTGAAACTATAATTCTTGAAGGCCAAGTTACTGCTAATCCGACATATCTTCCATGAAAGAGACAAGATCGATTGCTTTATAATGTAATCATAAGATCTATTAGCCATGCGGTTTAACCAGTGTTCTCAAGTGCGGACACTACGGCGGACGTGTGGAATCTACTTGAAGCTACCTACGACACTCTTTCACGAGGGCATATAAAACATCTTAAGTTTCATGTGAAGTCCACTATGAAATAAAACTATTGCTGAATACTTACGAGTCATTAACTCTCGGGAAAAAAACGGTTTCATTTGTTGAACTTCACGAAAGGTTAATTAATCGTGAAGCCATGTTAATGTGCGATGCTCCATCTTATGTCATCACCGGACCAGTTACCGTCAATGTGACAGACACTGGTCAACAAAGATCGCACTCACAACAAAACCGCAACTACAATCAAAACTCCGCACATTCGGGTTTCATATCACGTCCTGGCTTGCAATATTCTCATCACTCCAATCGCTCTTCTAGGCCTTATATTGGCTGGTGCCAAGCCTGTGGAACACAAGGTCACATTGCTAAAGTTTTCCTGAGTTTAGGTTGGTACGTGGATCATCAAATGGGCCGAATTGGTCTAGTGCATCTCCAACCAATCAGTGGTAATTCGGACATTAACCGTGGCAACAACACTGGCAGTCTACTCCTCAAACATGGCATATGGGTTAGTCAAATTTTCAACCTAGAGCTAATGTTGCTTACACCAATGGAGATTCTTGTACGTGGCTACTTGACAGTGGGGTGTCCCACCATATGACCTCTGATATTTCTAATTTAACATTACATGTACCATATAATGGAGGTGAAGAGGTTCTTTTCGGTGATGGCTCTGGTCTTCAGATTACTCAAACTGGTTCTTTTTCTTTGGCCTCTCTCTTTTATCCATTTATTGTTTATGATGTTTTATGTGTCCCTTCATTAGATAAGAATCTTATTTTGGTGTTTCAGTTGTGCACAACTAATAGTGTTTCTGTCACTTTTACACCGACTTACTTTCAGGTCCACGATCTGACTACGGGGGCACTACATCTTCTAGGAACACCTAAAATGGTGTTTACGAGTGGCCTAAGTCTAGATCATGTGTCACTCCATCTTTATCATATGTTTTAACTATTAAAACTTCGATGACGGATTGGCATTCGCGCCTTGGTCATCCTTCTTTTGTTGTTTTGAAAACTACGATAGCTACGTTTAAACTTCCATTTCCATCTAATGATTTTCCTAACTCTCCATGTTTTGCTTGTTCTAAGACTAAGATGCATAAACTCCCTTTTGGTGATTCATCTTGTATATCTTATTCTCCTCTTGATATTATTTTCTCTGATGTGTGGTCTTCTCCTTTGATATTTGTGGATGGTTTTAAATATTATGTAATTTTTGTGGATCATTTCACTAGGTATACATGGTCTTATCCTTTAAAGCAAAAATCTCAAGTCTGTGATGTTTTTCAAAAATTTAAGATTTTAGTAGAAAATCAATTTCAACTCAAAATTAAAGCGTTTTACACATATAATAGTGGTAAGTTTATAGCCTTAAAGGATTTTTTAGCCCAAAATGGTATTTCACATTTCACTACTCCACCCCATACACCTGAGCATAATGGCATAGCTGAGCGTCGTCATCGACACATAGTCAAAATTGGACTTGCTCTTTTATCACATGCATCAATGCCGAAGTCTTTTTGAACTTATGCACTTGCTACAACCATTTATCTCATCAACCTCATGCCCACTCCAAATCTCTCTAATGAATCTCCTTATCAATTACTTTTAAAACAAACACCAAATATTTCAAAGCTTAGATTTTTGGTTGTTTATGTTTTCCATGGTTAAAACCATATGCTCAAAATAAATTAGATAATCATTCAACTCCATGTGTTTTCTTAGGATATTCTAAAACTAAAAGTGATTATTTTTGTCTTGATAGAAATTCAAAATCAGTTATACACGTCTCATCATGTGGTTTTCCATGAATATGTATTCCCTTTTACTAATTCTAATCCATTGTTGTCTAAGTCTTCTGATATTAGTGATAGTCCAGGTGAGAAATCACATATTTGTTTTCAAGTTTCAATTATTCCTCAACATATCTCTCAGACAGCAACACAAAACCAATGTCACGTGCCAACATTAACAACTCAAGTCACTTACGTGTCTCAGCCAGCCAACGATGCAACATATATATCTTCAGCTTCATACGAAACAAATTCACAACCTTTAACCTCTACCTTAACCGGTACAACTCTATCTCCTGTTCCGCCAAATCTAACAGTTTCACCGGTCACGTCTCCATCAACCGCACATACCGAAGCTCCAACTCCCTTGGCTCCTACACGAGTCTCCACCAGACTTAAGAAACCAGTGATTCGGCTTAATTTAAATGCCTCTCTCAGCAATACATAGGACACTATACCAACTATAGTGAACTAAGCTTTAAAACATCCTCAATGGCGTAAAGCAATGACGGAGGAGATTGATGCACAATAAAATAAACAAACATGGAACTTAGTCTCTTATATGCTTGGGATCAACATTGTCGGTTGTAAGTGGGTATTTGTTTTAAAACTTAAAGTAATGCTCAAATTGACAAGTACAAAGCTAGATTGGCTGCCAAGGGATTCACACAACGCCCCAGGATCGATTATCATGAGACGTTTAGTCCTATTTTCAAACTAGCCATAATCCGTCTTGTTCTCAGCAATGCAGTATCTCTCAGTTGACATATCCGTCAATTTGATGTTAACCATGCTTTCTTGAAAGGAATGTTACATGATACAAGTCTATATGACACAACCTCCGGGTTTTGTTGACAAAGACCATCCTCACGCGATCTTCAAATTGCGCAAAGCAGTATATAGTCTTAAACAAGCCCCTAGAGCGTGGTACAATGAATTGTATGGTTTCTTACTTCAATATGGTTTCACTAATTCTCTAGCAGATTCTAGTCTTTTATTTATAACGTTCATGGTGCTATTATTTATATATTGGTTTATGTTGATGATATTTTTCTTACATGAAACAACAATGATCACCTTGAGAAGTTCATTCAGTCACTATCTATCTCATCACTTCTCCATAAAAGACTTAGGACATTGTTCCTATTACTTGGGTATTGAAGATACATCTTATTCCAATGGTCTTTTACTAACTTAAAAACGTTATATATTGCAGATCTTTTACAGAGGAACAACATGTCAAATTGCAAGCCTGTCACCACTCCTATGGATACCAATCTTGTCCTTTCTCTACATTCAGACTCTCCTCTTAAAGATCCTACACCTTATCAACACATAGTTGGCAGCTTACAATATCTCTCATTAGCAAGACCAGACATTTCATTTGCCGTCAATAAACTCTCACAGTTTATGCATTCTCCTACAGAAGAACATTGGAGTGCTATCAAAAGACTTCTTTGTTACCTATCAGGTACTCTTACTCATGGCATTTTCTTTCAGAAAATTAATACTTTGTCTTTACATGCTTTTATAGATGCTGATTGGACGGGCAACAAAGATGACTACACCTCCACGGGAGCATACATAGTTTACTATGGCAACCACCCAATTGCTTGGTCATCTAAGAAGCAATCTGGTGTTGCTCGTTCTTCCACCGAAGCGGAGTATAGATCCATTGCTAACACATATGCCGAGGTTCGATGGATCACTAACCACATGAAGGAACTGGGCATCAAATCAATGAAGATTCCAACAATTTATTGTGACAACATAGGCGTTATATATCTTGCTTGCAGATCCGATCTTCCATTCTCGCATGAAACACCTAGCTTTAAATTATCATTTCGACCGTAACCATTTACAGTCTAGACAAATGCGAGTCTTTCATGTTACTTCCGCGGATCAACTAGCTGATGCACTCACCAAAACGTACCACGATCAAGACACAAATCTCTTTGCATCAAGATTGGACTCATCAAAGGCCGTCCATCTTGAGGGGACATATAAGATACATAATATAGAAACTATATCATTGTATATAATTTCTAACAGCTACTTCCTTATTTAGTTTAGGCTATTGTATAAATTGTACAAAATTCATAATCAATGTGAATAAGAAATTATTTTACCTAATAATAAATTCATAAAATTTATGGAAGTGTGATAGTTTCAACATTTACGTTAACGCTGTTAATTTTTCTGTTTAGGTATTATTTAATTCTATATCACATCAAATGTATGATGTTTTTTTGTCTTCAATTCATTAGACAAAATAAAACGATGTTTTGTTTAATTTATATTTTTATCCATTTATTATGGGTTAAAAATCTATTTTCCCCCATAATTTTATATAGTAACATGTATCCATAAACTTAAAACATCATACTATTTTCCCTTAAAATTAAATTTTATAACTTATATATTCTAGAGTAGTCTTCTAAACATCAATGATTTTGTTGGCTAATAGCATGTACCAAATATTAAAACACCTAACCTGATTCACTGAACCAAACACACATTTTTAAATTTTTCCACTTACCCAATAATGTTTCTTCTTCTCCTCTTCCTTATGATAACAAACAGACGACCATTCTTTCGCCATTAATTAACTAATTGAAAAACTGAAGAACACATAGATTCACAAAACACAAACTTTATTCATAGGGTTTTCAAAGCCAATTACAAGAGTTGTTTATTTTTTCTTGTACTATACGCTATTCGACAATACACTTATATATTTTTGAAAACCAAACCATGTTCCTTCTCCCAAGATCTCTCACATACTCTCTTGAAAGGTTTTCTCACTCAAAATCCCAAAACCCCAAAGAAACGACTACAAGTCTTGAAGCTCTTTCACCCTTTTAGCACCTTAAATAATCCCAAAACCCTAATGATACCTTTCCTTTTCTTTGAGATCCAATATTCCTTTTCTTCAATACTCTTGAAACCATTGTTTCTATTTCTGCACCTTTTCAGCTTTCCATTTATGAACTTTGCCAACACGACTTTTTCTTTTTGAATTGTGTTCCACTTTTCTCATGCTTCGCTCAATGTTTCACTTTTAGTCGAACAACCTTCTGCATCTTCAATCTTCCCTTTTTTTACTGAGTTTGATAACCAAGCAACTCCTTAAAAATCTTGTGATTCAACAACAACACAAAAACACAATGCAACCATAAACACATTGCAAACCAGATGATCATTTCACATTGAGATACCAAAAACTTAAAACATCATAATATTTTCCCCCATAATTTTCATATAGTAACATGTATCCATAAAATTCAAACATCATACTATTTTCCCCTAAAAATAAAATTTAGAACTTAAATATTCCCGAATATAATCTTACAAACATCAATGATTTTGTTGGCTAATAGCATGTACCATATATTAAAACGCCTAACCTGATTCACTGAACCAAACACACATTTTTAAATTTCTCCACTTACCCAATAATGTTTCTTCTTCTCCTATTCCTTATGATAACAAACATACGACCATTCTTTCGCCATTAATTAACTTATTGAAAAACTGAAGAACACATAGATTCACAAAACACAAACTTTATTCACAGGGTTTGCAAAGCCAATTACAAGAGTTGTTTATTTCTTCTTGTACTATAAGCTATTCGACAATACACTTATATATTTTTGAAAACCAAACCATGTTCCTTTTCCCAAGATCTCTCACATACTCTCTTGAAAGGTTTTCTCACTCAAAATTCCCAAACCTCAAAGAAACGACTACAAGTCTTGAAGCTCTTTCACCCTTTTAGCATCTTAAGTACTCCCCAAAACCCTAATGATACATTTCCTTTTCTTTAAGATCCAAGATTCCTTTTCTTCGATACTCCTGAAACCATTGTTTCTATTTCTGCGCCTTCTCAGCTTTCCATTTATGAACTCTGCCATCACGACTTTTTCTTTTTGAACCGTGTTCCCGTGTTCCCGTTTTCTCATGCTCTGCTCAATGTTTCACTTTTAGTTGAACAACCTTCTGCATCTTCAGTCTTCCCTTTTTGATTGAGTTTGACAACCAAGCAACTCCTTTGAAATCTTTTGATTCAACAACAACACAAAAACACAATGCAACCATAAACACATTGCAAACCAGATGATCATTTCACATTGAATACCAAAAATATTTTAAACTAGGCAATCATATTTAGGATTACATCAACATAACAAGTCCCACAATAAATCAATATTCTGACACTAAAGTTGATAAACCAAGAAAAAGGAAAACATATGTCAGAATGAAACTTATAAGACTGCTACTTAGTTTGCGTTTGTTGCATCATCTAGGTGTTGCTCTGGTTCCTCATCCTGTTCTTCCCTTACTTGGTAGCACAACTTAGTAAAAAAATCAACATCATAAATAAAGCAGAGAGATAGCAACTTACATGTGTCTAACGCCCTCTAAAGTATGCGTATGGCCTGAATCACTGCCTGGAAAAGTACATCTGCATTGCATGCTAGAGTGCATGACGTAGGTCAATGCGATAAATAGGCAGTAACTTAAGACGTTCAGATGTGTTGAGACTCACATGGTGTTGATGTTGAATGAAACAAAAGAGAGAGGACGGAAATGGTAGATAAAACTTGCTTACTGGCCCATAACCTCAATTCAGAACATGTGAGTACACCAGACGTCCAAAGAAATAGGCAAAATATGATACAGACGATAGATCAAACGTGCACAAGACGGACTCATGTAGGTAGTAAACTTGGTAGGCAACCAATTGTAATTGTAGAGGGCAGCCTTGTCTAGTGCAAAGTGTGTAATCTTCAAGTCAGCCTGGGATGTAACACACCCATCTGATAAAAATTTTGCCAACGTATCTTCAGGAACAACCTTAGCGACAACGTCACCTTCACGATCATCAACATCTGCGATACCTAGAGCTTGATTAACATGTGTAGCAGGGAAAGCATGGGAATGACCACATACCCAAAAAAGTATAGAGGTCAGATTGGTTCGCGCATAGGGTAAATGTTCCCAGAACTCCCAAATCATTTGTCAGGCATAACCAGGAGGACCAACAATTGTGTCCAATAACCCAAAATTGCATAGTAGAGGTTCAATTTGGGCCGACGGGACTGTGAGATCTACATTCCTCTCTTCCAGCATCTGGCATAGTGATGGAAGGCGGATCATGCGTACTCTGAGAAACAAAATCAGACATAGACAGCGTAGGTGAGCGATAAAGGTGTGAAATCTCTGAAAGCAAGCGGTTCATGATGAAGAAAAATGATGATCGTGAACACATAAAGAGAGAGATGATTTTAATCATTGCAAAGATATGACCTTTTTTGGAGCGACGCAACCCTAAAAATACCAAGAGACACTTTCCTGCCAAGAGCTCTTGAGAGTTAAGACAAAAATGGGCCTAATGGGCTTCGTTGTGCACACACTTCAGTTATGTAAACAAATATATGAATGGTGAGATAGAGTTATGATGGCCCAACATCGATATAGTGACATATGTATGTTATTCCCCAAAAAAATATAGTGCAGTCGAGAGCATGTACACTAAATGAAGATAACAGACAAAAACATTAGACAACCACTAAATAACCATATTAGATATGTGGGGATCCATCAAGAGCATGTATTAATGTGCACAACATAGATATATACCAAACCACTCTAAATTATTTGTGTGCACTTGGATGGGGCTGGTCAGAGATCTAAATAGCAGAACTAATGATGTTAAGTAACAATGAATAGTCTTTCACACTAGCATGCCTTTATCCAATGAAAAACCACGGTTTTAACCTTCAAAATGAACACAAGGCAACTGAATTGCCTTTGGGTATTTGTCAGCTGGGTATCATCATGTGACTTATCAGATACCCGACTTGATCTAGCACAACATTTTTTTAAAAAGTATATACCATCATATCTTTGACCTCTTTGTTAGCTAATTTGTTGTACATGTGCTCACTTGTGATGGCATGAAATGCAGCTCTTTTTCACTGTAGATCAAAGTAGTAACAAAATACTCATCATGTTCAGCTCCCTTACCACACTCCCATTTGTTATAACAAATGTTTAAAGATCACATACACCAATAGACTTGCACAGATTGACAAATCTATTGAAGTTCAGTGGTGCGATGAATATGTTAACTAATTGAAAGTTTTTGCTCACATGATCCACCACAACAACCTTATCTTCTACCAATTCTCGAATAAAATGGTGTCTTATTTATAATTATCTTTAGTTCTTGAGTGTTGCCTATGATTATTGGAGATGTTGATTGCGCTAAGATTGTCACACTGTATCAACATCAGTCCAGACACATATCCATAATCATTACTCATCTGTTTCATCCACAATAATTGTGTACAACAACTTTCGAGAGAAATATACTCAATTTATGCTGTTGAGAGATACACATTATTATGTTTTTTACTTACCCAAGATATCAGGTTGTTTCCCAGAAAAAAAACCTTCCTCCACTGGTGTTGCATCTGTCATCCAGACTCTCAGGCAGTCAGCGTTACAATATCCTTCAAGATTTGGATTGTTATCTCTGATATAATGAAATCCTAAGTTGGTTTTCTCTTTCACATACTTCACAATTCTTTTCAACGCCTTGAGATTCGACATCTTGGGTTGTGCTTGATATCTTGCACATACACCAACACTCAAATTGTTGTCTGGTCAACTTGTTTTGAGATATAGCAGACTTCCAATCATCCCACGATGGAGCTTCTGATCTACATCTTCTCCTTCCTTATCCTTCGAGTGTTTGCATGTGGTGCTCACAGTAGTCTTTGATGTGTTACATGAATTCCTTTTAAAACGTGACGCGAGGTTCTTGGCGTAGGTACTCTATGAAATGACAATCCCATCCTCCTTTTGTTGTACTTGGAAACCAAGGAAATATGTCAGTTCTCCACATATACTCATTTCAAATTCATGTTTCATGCTTCTTACAAAATCTTCAATAAGGGATTGACTGGTGGATCCAAAAACGATGTCATCCAAATAAATCTGCACAACTAAGAAGTTTCGATCCCTTGAGTAGTGAAACATATTCTTGTCTACACTATCACGAACATAACCTTCTTCTAACAGAAAATGGTCAGACTCTCATACCACGCTCTGGAAGCCTGTTTCAGTCCTTATATAGCCTTTTTAAGTTTGTAGTCATGCTCGGGGTGATCAGAATCTCTGAAACCTTTAGGTTGCTCCACATAAAATTTCTCTTGAATAACACCATTTAAGAATCCAGTCTTGACATTCATTTTATGAAGCTTGAAACTCTTAACAAAAGTCATCCCAAGCAGAAATCAAATTGATTCTAGTCGAGCCACCAGAGCAAAAGTTTCACCAAAGTCAATTGATTGTGCTACTAGCCTTGCCTTGTCACGAACCACATGTCCTGTTTCATATATCTTATTTTTGAAGATCCACTTAATACCAACAATGTTGATGTTTGTAGGTCTGGGTACCAGTATCCACACCTTTCTTATCTCAAATTGTTCCAATTATTCTTGCATTAAAGTAATCCAATATTCATCTTCCAAGGCTTCTTTGTGGGACTTGGATTCGATCTTTGAAAAAAAACAGGAGTAGCAAACCATTTCCCGAAAGTTAATCTTCTTTTTCCTTGTTACTCTTCCATCAGTCGCATTCCCGATAACATCTCTTTCTGAGCGGTTGCGATGAATACTCGGATTGTTCAAAACCTGTGCTTTTTCTTCTGTTTCTTCTGTCACTTCAGTTTCCGTGATGTTTTGTACCTCTTCCTGGCTTGGAACAGAGATATCAAGATTGGTAATACCTTTGGTAAGATGCTGAAGGTCATCAAAAACAACATTCACAGTTTCCATCACAAACTTATTTCTCTTGTGGAAAACCATGTATGTTGTTTTTACCATAAAGTATCTCAGAAAGATCCCTTCATCACATTCTGACGTACACTATATTTATAACTCACGCTGGATGGTTTTCCTTTCCATAGTTCATATGGTGAGGCAATTGTTCCCATCCTGACATACAATATATTTATAATATAACATGATGTGCTCACAACTTCAGCCCATAAGTGTTTAGCCATCTGGTTGGCATATAACATGGCTCTGGCCATTTCATGTAACATTCTATTCTTCATTTTAACTACTTCATTTTGTTGAGGTATCCATGGTGTCAAAAACTAATGTGTGATACCCTGATCGACAAAAAATATATCAAACACTTTATTTTGAAATTCACCTCCTCGGCCACTTCTGATAGTCTTAATGCCATATTTTCATTTATTAGCTGCATGGCTAAGATTCTGAAATATTCTATAGTTTCTTATTTCTCCCTCAGAAATTTTACCCAAGAGTATCTGGTAAAGTCATCGACCAGCACAAATATATATATATATATATATATATATATATATATCTTTTTCCATCTATGCTCTCAACATGAATTGGTCCAATCAGATCCATATGAACAAGATTCAAAGGACTCTTTGTGGTGATCTCTGTTATTTTTGAGTAATGAACTTTGATCTGTGTGCTTTGTGAACATGAACCACACACAAACTTCTCGTCTCTTTTTAACATGGGTAGCCCACAGACTAATTCATGGTTGGATAGCTTGACTAATTTTTAGACATTTACATGTCCCAACTTCCGATGCCATATGTCAAGTTGACTTGGTATTGTGGTTCGTAAACACTTCTCAATTGGTTTCCACATATAGTAGTTGCTGCCTGTTTTGATCTAATGATTCATCAACAGCTTGGCATTTTATCTTAGTAAATGTCATAACTAGACCCTCATCGTTATCGCATAGCTGATTGATACTGATAAGATTTACTGTCAGTCCTTCCACTAAGTAACCATCTTGAATCTTGGATTACTCTTACCACTTGTGTCACCTCGTCATCTGATTTTTCTTTTTGCTCCCCCGCCAAACATGACTTTTCCAATGTTAGTAGCTTCAAAACCTTCAAGATCTTCTATTTTACCAGCCATATGTCTAGAGCATATACTGTCGAAATACTAGGCACTCGCTTATTCTATCTCCTACCTTATCTCTGAATTCAATGCTGAGTAATTGTACATAAACTCCCTTTTAACCCAAACTTTATTTTCGTATTGTTTATCAACATGATAATCACGCTGATGAAGCACTTGTAAAATCCTTTACTCCCACCAATAACAATATGTCTTGATATGACCACTTTATCCATAGTAATTGCATCTCTTGGACAATCTGGTAGTGTTTTTCCTTCTTTTGTGTTGAACATGACAATGCACAACCTTCGTCCCAGAGCTTTCTCCCTTGTATTTCATACGAGTGTTTGTCCAACCTCTTCCTTATCATGATCAACTGTTGCCTTGACAAAGGTAGTTGTATCAGCTGACACACCTTCATAACCAAGTCTCCAATTCACAGTACCAGATCTCCCTAGTGTGAGTAGTTTATCAAGATCTTTGGTTCTGTTTGAAAGCATCTTGACTTGCTTCAACTATTCATGCAACTGGTGTTGTAACGTCTCAGTTCTCGCTTTCTCTTCTTGCAGTTCAGTTCTCAGAATATCAATCACCTCTACAAGATTTTGATAATCTTGAGTCAGAGTTGTGTTCTGGTTTTTGTAGTGCACCCGACTTTCACATAAGTTTTTGTTTTCATTCACAAAAGACACTTCAATGTCTGAATCAGAGTCGGAATTTTCTTCAATAATTCCAACATAGGCTACCAAATTGAGCATTTCTCCCTCACTATCATCATCCGAGTCGGTGTCTTCACTATTATCATCTTGAAATACAAATGATTTTCCTTTCGCTTTTTTATGTTCACACACTTAGAATTCAAGTGACCAACCCCCTTGCATTCATAGCAGTTTATGGTTTCTTTCTTCTTGAGATTTGGGCAGTCGGTTTTGACGTGTCCATAGCCCTTGCATTCATGACACTAAACATCATTTTTGCGATATCCTCTGTCAGCGTCAGCCTGGTTTCATATTTACTCATGGTCGAAGCATCACGTCGCTGTCTTCGATCAAGTTTCTTAAATTACTTTTGAACAATGAGCTCAACTACATCCTCAAGTGATTCTGATGTCTGTTGTTCAACAGTTGTGAATGCAACACCACTTTTTTTTGTTCTTCTTGTTAAATCTCCAGTTCACGAGCTTGCATCATACCAACCATTTGCTCAAATGATATTTCATCAAAGTTATTGGCAACTTGAAGTGCATATTTGTGAGATTGATATTGATTTGGCAGACAACTCATGAATTTTTTTACTAGTTTTTTTTTTTCTTTGTACTTTTTCCCAGCACATCTCACGCATTTTCAATAGATGACAGCCTCCCACTGAACTCCTCAACACTTTCGTCTTCTCTCATCTTGAGTATTTCGAATTCAGATGCAAGAAGATCCACTCTAGTACGTCTCCCATCATAGTACCTTCATTTGTTGGTTGGAAAATATCCCACACTTTTTTAGCTGTCTTGCATCCTTGAACGCGCTTGAATTGGTCCTTTGTGAATGAGCACCAATAGTTTACAACATCTTGGAGTTGTACTTTGACTTGAATTTCTCAGCTTTTTTCCACTCACTTGATTCCCTGGCAACCCCATTTCCCAACCTTATTCTTCTTCCGAGGTGATGTCCAACCTGAGGTTACCACAGTCCACACATATTTATCCACACCTTTGATAATCTCACATATTTGTACTTTCCGCCATTGAAAGTTATCGAGATCCAATACAACCGATCGAGTCATTAGTAGCTTAGTGTTCTCTATCTCTTGTCACATGATCTTCACATGTTTGTGTTGGATTAAGTATTCTTCCTAAGATACCTGCTCTGAAACCAATTAAAAAACCGAAGAACACAAATATTCACAAAACACAAACTTTATTACCTTTTCAAACCAATTACAAGAGTTGTTTATTTCTTCTTGTACTATAAGTTATTCAAAAATACACTTATATGTTTTTGGAAACCAAACCATGCTCCTTCTCTCAAGATCTCTCACAGACTCTCTTGAACATTTTTCTCACTCAAAATCCCAAAACCCCAAAGATACGGCTAATTGTCTTGAAGTTCTCTCACCCTTTTAACACCTTAAATACTCCCCAAAACCCTAATGATCCATTTCCTTTTCGTTGAGATCCAAGCTTCCTTTTCTTCAATATTCCCAAAACCAATGTTTTCATTTCTGCGCCTTCTCATTTTTTCCATTTATGAACTCTACTAGCACACCTTTTTCTTTTTGGACAGGTTTTCCCGCTTTCACATGCTCCGCTCAATGTTGCACTTTTAGTCCAACAACCTTCTGCATCTTCACTATACTTACTTTATTTAAAAGTAATTTTTTACTGTTTTTCTTCTACTGAGAATAAAATCCTCAATCGATCCAATGGGTTAATTTAGGGTTTTAATTTATAAGAAAACTCTCTTTCTCTCTCTCTCTCTCTCTATCTCTCTCTCTCTCTCTCTTTCTCTCTCTCTCTTTACTTAACCCCTCATCTCTCTTACTTGATCAACCTAAAATTGGTTTTTCTTAATGACGAGAACATCTCTGACCAATTCCTGGAGTCTCTCTCATCCTTTTCCTCGTTAGGAACCTTTTTCTGGTTGGATCGCTAGCTTAATGCTTAGTGTCTCTTGCTTTTGTTCACTCCATATTCACAAAATTCTCTTCGCATGCTTTATCCCTCTGACGAGTCTTCGTTCATCAGATCCCATGCTCGTTTTTTTTATTTCCAGGATGAAAAATTTAGATTTGGAAAATTTTATTTGGGGACTTTTGTTCATTATTGTAATCGAATTGTGCTTTCGTTTTAATCTGGTTTAATTTAGTTATAATGGTTAATTGTTAGTAGTAAACCATTAGAACCGACTATCGTGTATCTATTGGTTTAAAACTATTATTCTTTGTGTTTATATGTTTAGAAGTTTGGTTTATGTAGATATAAGTTTTAAAGGGAGAAATAGTGAGATGCTTTAAGTTTATGGACATGATGCTATATAAAATTTTTGAGGGGGAAATATGTTACTTTGATAATACGTTAAACTGAATTAAAGTAGTTTTTGGATCTTAAATAGATCATTTTACAAAGACTCAATGACCACTTCCTAAACCGACTTGCACACTAACTTACTTGTTGTACTACTCCTATAAACCTGGATTACTGAAACAAATAGATTAACTTAATTAAAACATATATAACTGATATTTAACACTTCAATCTCTCCCCTAAACTAGAACTTCCTCCTTCTAGATTAATCTTCTAGCTTGCACACTCCCATCCTTTCTTTAAGCTTCTCGAATGTTTCAAGTTTCATTGCCTTTGTCATTATGTCAGCAGTTGGTTTTGTATTGCACAATACTCAAGTTGTATCACTCCTTCGTTGATTAGCTCATGCAGAAAATGGAATCTTACATGTATATGCTAAACAAGATTCTTGGACAGTTTAGTTATTGAGTTTTTATCACAATACATGAATGTTCCACCTTTTTGACTTGAATCAATCATCTCTAGTAAATTTCTTAGCCATACTGCTTGACACGCTCCATATGTTGTTGCAACAAATTCTGCCTATATGGTAGACAAAGTGACTATAGGTTGTTTCTTTGATACCCATGTTATTGCTCCACTTCCGAACATAAAAAAATAAAGCATGAAGTACTCTTTCTATCATTTATGCCTCATGCATAATCATGTTCCACATAACCCACCAACTTTTGCTTCTTCCCATGCTTGTATCTAATTCCATATGATGTGGTTCCTTGTACATACCTGAGAATTCTTTTAGCAGTTAGCATGTATTTCTCATTTGGCTTCTCAATGTACCTACTGACCAAGTTCACACTGTATATTAAACTTGGTCTAGTGCATGTTAAGTACCTCAAACTCTCAACTAGCTGTTTGAACTTTGTTGCATCGACTTCATCTCCTTCTCCCTTCTTTGACAGTTTGGTTCTCCATGTTTCTTCAGTGTCTCTTTTGCATATTTTTGTTGATTTATAAAGATGCCTTGTTCATCTTGTATCACTTCAACACCCAAAAAGAACTTCATTTGTACACGATGATTCATAACAAACTCTTGCATCATGAATTTTTTGAATGACTCAAGTATAACAATGTTGTTACATGTGTAGATGAGATTATCTACATAAAGACTCACAATCAATATGTTGTGTACTTTTCTTTTCACAAACAGAGTGTGCTCACAGTTGCACTTAGTGAATCCTTCGATCTCGCTGTACCTTTCTCTCGAAGTCTGTTTTAGGCCATATAAATCGTTTCTTAACTTATAAAATTTGTTTGGTTCATTCTTCACCTCGACTCCTTGTGGTTGTTCAATGTAAACATCTTCATTCAAATCTCCATGAAGAAAAGTACTATTCACATCTAGTTGATATACACTCATTTTTTTTATGCTGCCATTGCTATGATCATTCTCACTATATCCCTTTTGGCTGTTGGTGCAAAGACTTCGTGAAAGTCTACTCCCTATTTTTGGTGATACCTTTTAGCAACCAGTCTCGCTTTAAATTTGTCAACTTCTCCTTTTTCATTTAGCTTTTTTATTTATAAAATCACTTCACACCTATTACCTTTGCATCCTCTGGAAATTCCATCAACTTTCAAGTATCGTTCTCAACAATTGATGTGATCTCTGCTTCCATTGCTAATCTCCATTCCTCATGTTGTTCAGCTTCTTAAAAAGATGTTGGATCTTCGAATCCAACAACCATAGCAAAAATATCATTATCATCTTCTGAGATTATAAAATATGCATTTCCTGGAACACGTTCTTTCATCCAAACAGATGTTTGTCTCTATCTTGCTACTCTTTCTCTTCCAGGTAATGTTTGTTGATAATTTTCATGGTGCTCTTATTCTCTTGTATTTCCTTCACCTGCATTAGGTTCTTGTGGTGCATATGTTTCATGAGGTGATGCAGGCACAATTTCATTCTCAGTCACTTTCACACTTTCTGGTTCTGTTTCACTCATGTCATCCCATATCAGTTCCTTCTCTATATCATTTTCTTCCCACTTCCATCTTTTCTGCTCATCAAAATGGACATCCCGACTTATTATGATTTTCTTTATCAGTGGGTTGTAGAGACGATACGCCATTGAATCCTTTCTTACACCAAACATCACACATTTTATGCTCTTTTTTATCAAGTTTTATTCTTCTCTCATATGACACCATGGCATATGCCACTGATCCAAAGATCCTCGCCATTTCTCTTATGGTGTTAATTCTCTCAAGGTTGCCGAAGGACATATGTTCAATATGTGCACTGGATATTGCACTGCTTTAGCCCAAAATAGTCTTGGCACTCCCATTTCTATCAACATACACCTTGTCATGTACATTATGATTCTGTTTTTCTTTCTGCAATCTCATTTTGTTGTGGTGTGTATGCAACTGTGAGTTGTTTTTTATTCCATTCTCTCTGTAATACTATCCCCATTCATTGAGTTATACTCTCCGCCCCCTTCTGACCTTAGACACACTAAAGATTGTCCCAAATCTCTCTCTGTTGTAACTTTGAATTCCTTGAAGATTCTAAAAGCTTATGATTTTTCTGCCATTATAAAACTCCAACATTTTCAGCTAAAATCATTAATGAAGTTGATGATATATCTTTTTCCACTTGCATATGTTGGTGAAATTAGTCCACATATGTCAGTGTGAACAAGTTCCAGTCCACGAGTTGCCTTCTACACACTCTTTTTACGTATTCTCTCTCAATTTTGTTTCCCTTTCATACACACCTCACACACATTGTCAGCATTGTCTTCACTCATAGCATGGAGTCCATTCACCATCTTCTTCTTAACTAACTTCTTCAAACTTCCATGGTTAATGTGCTCATACCTTCTGTGCCATAATTGTCTTATTTCCATTGTGACTTGGAAACAATTCTTGTCTTGTATCTCTGCTGCTTCCCTTACTTTGGCCATAATTATGAACATTATGTTATTAGACATTGATGAATGCATTACCATCCTCCTTTTCTATTTATGCCATATTTCACACATATCAACTTCAATGATTATTCTTAGACCCTTTTGTTGTAGCTGTCCAATACTGTGGAAATTGTTTTTCCAGCCTGGCATAAAATAGACTTGTGAGATTACTTGAGTTATACCATTGATTTCTAAACGCATATTTCATTTCCTTCAACATTCATTCTTCTGTCATCTCCAAATTTCACATTTTGGTTGTGTACTTCATCAAACTTAATAAACCATTCTTTTGTTCCACACATATGGTTACTACACCCTGAATCCAAGAAAAAAAACATGCTCCTTGTCATCTCTCTCAAGATCCATGTGTGCCATGAGAAGCAAATCTTCTTTCATTTATTCATAATTTGCTTCTCTCTCGCAGCTTGGACAATCTGATTTGAAATGCATTTGCAACATTGAACCGTCTCCTTGTTGAAGTTACAGTCTCAGCCTTGATATCCTCCCCGGTCACGTCCCCTTCCCCCGAGCCTGATATCCTCAACCTATTCCTTCATCTTGTCTTCATTGCCCTTTCACCTTTAAGACATGCTTTTCTCCTTCATGTCTCCTGAGATTCTGTTCATGCACCATCATGGAACTCTACAATTCATCTACTATTAAATATTTGATGTTTTTTGACTTTTCAATAGCACAAACAACATATGTGAATTTCTCCACCAAATTTCTTAAGATATTTTCTACCACCTTGGAATCTGGCATGTCCTCTCCAAGGTTTCTCATATTGTTGGTGTTGGAATTCATACAGATTTATAACAATTTATATAGATAAATTATGAATTTAATTCCCAAGATTCGTGCAAACAATGAATCAGATCTAAAATCTTGGGGTATGGAACTTACCTGCTAATTACGCAGCATAATTATGAACCGAAATTTTTTCGAGGTTATCGAACACTCCAAACGTCATGTCTTTATCAGTTTCCACATGCACACAAACTGAATCAATACGGGATGCTAGTGCCAAAGAGATCTAATCTTAAAGTGTTTTAGGTTTAGCCGTTTTTCTCTTTAAAAAAAACTTCTCAAATCACAAACTCATAAACCGTACATATATATATATATATATATAATATAGTGGTGATGAAATTATAATTCTTGTTAATCTAAGTTAACATTATGTGAAAACCCATAATTAAGGCCCATGGCCTAATCAAATTCATAATTGGATTCATAACCTAAAAATTAGTTTAATCAAAATTAATCAAATATATAATCCATCTTGTTTAGGTGTGTGATCCAATAAGATTACATAATATTAGTAATGAATTTTTAAACTCATAGATTCCAAGCATTTTCTAGAAAAACACTATAACCACATAATATTATGTAAATGTCAAGCCTCGACATTACAACTTTACTATAAGTAGTACAAATGATTTCAGAACATTCCCAACAATCTCTCACTTGTACTGGAATCATATATTCCTATAATCTTTTGTCTCTATATCTCAATCTAAATTTAAGGCAAGAAATTTTGTCATCTTTAATAAGCCATATCAAGTTTATCGAACTTTGATTTATACTGATTTAACAAACGACTAAAATTCACCTCGTTTGAGCACGACCATGCATTTTTTAGTATTGAATTTTTGATAGGCCCAGAGATATTTATCTCCTGTTATATAGGAGGGGAAAATTTCATATTATTTCATCCATGTTCCTTATACACTTTATAAAACACCCAACCAATGTCTTTGTAATCACTTATTACGGCTGACGTTTGAAAAAGTTAAAGTGTACCAATACATGTGTAAGAAAACATGATAAACTCAGGTCAAAGGACTATACTCTATAACTGTGATGAGAAACTCTTATGACACTCATATAAGCATCTTATAGACTTCTTGTAGTGGGTCAGTCCAATACTGTGTTCAATAATAAATATTTATGTGATTGACTTTAATACCACATATTAATGACTCCATTAAACTTAATCATCATTTAACTCACATACTAATCATTCAATAATTAATGTCCCATGATTAATAACTTTGACTATAAACCTCAATAATTTATGTCACCTTTAACTTCTGGGGTTTCATGATCAAGTCACGAACTTGATGACCTATAAGGTGAAATCTCCTTTAAATATGTTTATAATTCTGGTGTGATCTAGGCTCCTTCGATTGAGCAATAGCTCCGTTTTATCACAATAATGATCTATTGGACCAGATATATTAGGAATCACACCTAGTCATTAATGAACTTCTTAATCCAAACAGCCTCCTTTGTTGCATCAGATGCAACAATGTATTCAGCTTTAGTTGTAGAGTCTGCCACAATACTTTGTTGGGAGATTTCCAATGCACTACTCATCCATTAAGACAAAAGATAAATCCAGATTGTAATCGGAAAGCATCTTTATCTATCCGAAAATTGGCATCTGTGTAGCCACTCACAACAAATTCATAACTTCCTCCATATATTGAGAACTTATCCTTCGTAAGTCTCAAACACATAAGAATGTTCTTGACTGCAGTCCAATGACTCTCACCTGTGATGTGATTATATAAGGCATCAAACAAGGAGCTAAGCAAGGAGCAATTGACCAATATGTAGTTGAGCTTGTAGATGTGGATCAACTTGGAAAAGAAGAGATTTTGGAGATTCAAGCTGGATTTATAACAAGAGTCAAGACCAAGAAGCTTATGGAAATAAATGGAATCTTACTTAATCGGGTTTGGAACCTTACCACCGATTGAAGCTTAGAGAAAATGTAACCAGCCACTTATGCATATAAGCCCAAAATGATCAACAAATGAGTTAGTGTATCTATTTGTACTCTTTTTGCCTGCTTTGGTTTTGTCCCAATGGGTTTTCCAAAGTATGTTTTTAATGAGGCAAATGGATCACTACGTAATTGCCCATTTTGTTGATCAAATGAATACAAAGAGATTCAGGTCTTAGTCCATCATTTCTACACGTTTTGGGAGTCTCTTAAATCAAAATTCAGAAGTGAAGACCAAGGCCCAAGTGAAAAAGAACAAGGCTCATTACCAGACTTGTGCACACATTTAAATGAGGAGTCTTCTTATAAAATTCAAATATGTTCAAAATTATGCTTTAATATCTTTGTCTTTATTAATTTAGAAGTCTAAGAGTCATCTTTTTCTTTATATATTGTAAGGTCACACCACTTTTATGAATTGAGAAAGTTTGAGTTAAAAAGAGTGATTCTCTATTTTCTGAGTGATTCAGATTCTACTAAGGAGTGATTCCAAAGCAAACCCCTTGTAGAGTGATTCTCAAGGTCTATGTAGTTCTTGGATGTGATATCCTTGAATCTTCTATCTAAACTTAAAAGGATCTTCTTCCCTTTGTTTTTTTTATCACGTTGATAATATCTACCTTCACTCCATCATTCCGCAAACCCCCTGGTTCCGTTCAATTCAGCATATACTCCACGTTCAAAGCATCAATCATCAAAGGAGGATCATATCACCTTGGATCTGATAGGTATATACTCGTCATTCTCAAAGCACAAGCAACATTCGGTCGAGTACAAAGCATGACATACATGATAGATCTTATGGTTAAAGCATATGGAATTCTACTCATGTGCTCTCGCTCAACACGTGTTGGAGGATATTGAGTCTTGCTGAGAGTTATGCCATGAAACATTGGTAAAAAGCCTTTTTTAGAATCATGCATACTGAACCTGTGAAAGACCTCATCTATGTAAGTGTCTTGACTTAGTCCAATTAGCATGTTAGGTTTATCTCTATAGATCCTTATTCCAAGTATGTATGCAACTTTTCTCATATTTTCATTGACAAACAACTTCCTAGCCAATTCTTATCAGACTGAAATAAAGGAATGTCATTTCCAAGGAGTAATATGTCATCTACATATAGCACAAGAAACACAATTGTGCTCCCACTAATATTCTTGTAAACACAAGGTTCTTCTTCATTTATAGTAAAATAAAACTCTTTGATTGCCTCATTGAAACGAAGATTCCAACTCCGATCTTGCTTCATCCCATATATAGAGCGATGAAGCTTACAAACCTTCCCACCATTTTCTGGACTTGTGAATCCTTCAGGTTGTGTTATGTACACATCTTGTTCCATATTTCCATTTAGGAAATCTGTTTTCACATTCATTTGCCAAATCTCATAATCATAATAAGCGGTAATTTCTAGGAGAATCTGAATGGACTTAAACATTACGACTAGGGAATAAGTCTTATCATAGTCAATACCATGAATTTTCTTATAACTTTTAGTCACTATTCTAGCTTTGTATATATGTATATTACCATCCATATCCATTTTCTTTTTGAAAACCCATTTACACACAATGAATTTTACACCATCAGGAAAATCGACCAAAGTCTATACTTTGTTAAATGACATGGATCCCATCTTAGATTTTGTGGCCTCTAACCATTTTTCAGAGTCGGGGCCCATCATTGCTTCTTTCGTAAGACATAGGTTCATCATTTTCTATGATAAATAGATCGTGATGGTCTGTCACCCAAACCCCATATCTATTAGGTTCGTGAATAACCCCCTTTGACCTACGTACTTCAGGCTCCACAAGTGTAGTTTCTATGACTCTTCGTAAATCAAGTTGTTGCTCTTCCTGAGTAGGTGGAACAACCTCTTTTGGATCTAAAACTTTTTGAATTTTACTTTACTCCCAATATTCTTCTTAGATAGAAATTTTCTTTATAAGAAGACACAATTTCGAGCAACAAACACTTTGTTCTAAGTTTGGTTGTAAAAGTAATAACCTTTGGTCTCTTTTGGATAACCAACAAAGTAACACTTATCAGATTTGGGTCCAAGCTTATCAGGAAGTAAACGTTTCACATAAGCTTCGCAACCCCAAATTTTCAAAAAAGATAGACCAATAATCTTTTTTTTTGTCCGTATCTCATATGGTGTCTTTTCAACTAATTTTGATGGACATCCTTTTAACTTAAACGCAAAAGTTTCAAGAGCATATCCCAAAAAGGATAATAGAAGATTTGTATGACTCATTATTGATTGAACCGTGTCTAATGACCATATAAGAGAATGTAGAATTGTTACACAACTCATTCCTCTAGGAACACCTCTTAAACTTTTTTCCTCCTTGCACCATGAGGACATTTGGAGTATCCTTTTTGATGTTTGATTCAACAATTTTGAGCATCCCATGTAGCTCATCCAGAGTTTTTGTCAAATTATTCATGTTGTAGTTCATAACAAACTGATCATAACTTGGCGGCAATGACTGCAAGATGAGGTCAGTAGCCATGTTATCGATATAACCCACGATCTTAATGACGTGAGGACTAACTGGACTATCCTTCCATAGCTTATACTCAATGAGAGTCTTAACGGTTTGATATCTTTTAGTTTGTGCTTGCTCCTCAAACATTTCTTTCAGACTAGTGATCATCTCAATTAGTGTTCCATGTTCTTAAACTGTTTATGCAAGTTTGAGTTTATCGTAGCCAACATGAGACAATTATATATGTTAAACCAAAAATTCAACTTTGATTCAAGTGAATATCATAAAGAAATCGATGGAATATAATATTTGAAATGGTTTCGTTTCGATAAACCAAAACAAACTGTATGCACAATTATTATTAAACCAATAACATTGTTGGTTAAATCAAACACAATACGGCCTTGATTGGTAGAGCATAGAGGAGAACATTATGCTCCATGCTCATCCAATCACATATACTTAAAAAAGCATTTAGGTGAGCATTTAGCATATGCTAATGCTCCTAAATGCTCATCACCTTAATGCTTTCAAACAGAGCATTTCCTAGAGTATTGAGAATTTAAATATTATAAAACTATTAAAATCAAATATAAAATAATTATTTAAATATCATAGTAAAATCATATTATTCTAATTTTAAAATTATATTTCAAATATATATTTTAAATTATTATTCATTATAAATTTATTTGTTTCATTTTATAAAATTTTAAGATAAATAATTATATATGGAACAATTTATGAAAAAATTATATAAATTTTTATTTTATTTTTATTATCATAAAATTATTGTACTAATTTTATATTATTTGTTTTTAATAAATATTTAAAAATTAATATATATACATATTAATTTTAATATTACTACTTACTATTAATTTATTTTTATTTTTCTATTTTAAAAACTATAAGATAATAATTTAAATTTAAAAACTAATTATGATATGAAATATATCAAATTATTTAATATATTTACTATATAAATAACTTTGTACTTTGTCATTTCCCCTGGTATTTTTTCTTCATAGACTTCCACAAATTCTTCCATGAATCTTTCTTCAATATTGTCTTGAATATTGTTTTGTCTATAGATGCAAACAAATAGTTTTTTACCTTGTGATCTTTCGTTATCAATTCCTCACGCTATTTTCTTTGTGTCTCATTTAGTATCACGACTCCTATCACAACTCCTTCTGGCCGATGAATCTCTGTCTTAATCAAATCCCACAAATCCTTTGACCTTAACAGGTTTTCCATGAACATAGCCCAATGCTCATAATTTCCATCAAAGTTAGGGATGATAACCACATCTTTATCACTCATTTTCCTTTTGTATCATGTTTGTTACAAGCTCTGATACCAATCAGTACTTTGAAAATACATTAAATTGAACTAAAACAGTTTTTGGATCTTAAATAGATCTTTTTACATAAGCTTAATAACCACTTCCTAAACTGACTTGTACATTAACTTACTTGCTTCACTATTCCTATAAACCTGAAAAATACTGAAACAAATAGATGAACTTAATTAAAACATAAATGAATGATATTTAACACTTCAAAATATATTGTTAACTCATTTAGTGGGTGATTGGCAGTGGTACTGAGAAGACTGTAAAGATTTTAACACCTATTACAATCTATTTACAAATAATTAGGCTTTTTAAACTTTTTGTTTTTAAAAGTCTTTACAACCAACTTTTTATTTTGTACTCTAGTATCCCAATTTTTTTTAAAAATCCTATGTATGTGGGCTGTTACTTTTTTTAACTATGAAAAAGTAGGAAAAACCAAACAAATTTTATTTCTTCTTTTCCCATTTTCTTAAAAATCTTCTTACAAATCTATATTTCATTTAACATAAAAAGTTATTTTTTATAACGGTTTTATGATTTTATTAAATCTAAATATAACGAGATTATAAGTTCTCAGCCCAATAATACAAAATAGTAAATCCCCTAAATCCAGCCCACTAATCCTATATGGGCTTCTCAAAGCCCAATTATGAACTCGCTCATAATCCAAACTCTAGGAAACACTAGAATCTAACAGAAAAACCCTACTAATCCCTTCCATCGCCGACGACTGCAGACTCGCCAAAACAATACTTCCGACGACCTGACGGCGGAATTAAGACAACACTGCACCGCCGCCCACGCATGACGTCATATCTTAGTAGGATGAAGAGGCTACGCCGCATCTGGAAGAAACTGAGGTAGATTTATGGCGAAATACTAGGGACGAAGACTCCACCCATCGACTTTGGTATAGTGACGACTTCAAGAGGCGATGGTCCTCGCACCACCAAACTGAAGACGGCCTCTCCCTCCTCCGATTGAAGAATTCGAGTATTTGCCTCTAGATTTCTGCTCTCCAAGACGCCGACGACTTCCATACTTCGCCGCTACATCAGATTTAGCCGAATATGAGGTCGGGGAAGCTGCTACCGCCGTAGATCTTCCACCGGTGAGTTTTAGAGCAGGAGAAGGAAAAGAACGGTAGTAGTTCATGGAAGAAATGCGACCTCTCTGGCTCTAGATTTCACTAGTGAGGCTGGGGGTCGCAGCACAAGAGGACGAGGCTTGAGTTGAAAGATGATGGGCTTGTCGGAAGTCAATCTTCCCATATGTTTTCGACTGAATGGAAGAGAGAATTGAGAAAAATTAACCTAAAGAAAAAAAAGCAAAAAAAAACAACATAAAAAGTTATTGATTAATTAATAAATATTGTTTTTATTTATGTTATTTGAATATTCATTTTATGCTATAATTTTCATCATATTATCAATATAATATTATGTTTATATCATACTAGTTTGGTGAATATATTCTTATAACTTATATGAGATAGTTATTCATACGATTTTTTTTAATTATATCAATCATATAAATTTAATACCAAATAATTTCTTTGAATAGTAAATCCAACATGTGTTATAAATTTCGTACATTTTTTTTTTTAATATAAAATAGTTAATTTTAAACATACATGAAAAATAATAAATTTATAGTTTTTATATGACTTAACTTAATTATAATGTTTTAATAATTTTTAGACTAAAAAACTAATATTAAAAAGTTAGAGCTTATATAATTATTGCTATCAATCAAATTTTTATTATTGTTTAAAATAAAAGTCTATAGTTAAAATCTACAATCACAATTGTTACCGGTCAACTCTTTATACTCCTACTAATTTTGGAGAAATAGATGGGACATTTACGATTTTTTATTAATCTCCAAGATCACTAATGCCATCCAAATTCGTAATTTCAAAAGTATATTTTGGGTGTGTTTGCACTCTCAGTTGGATTTTGGCCTCTCATAGATCATTTTCAGAGACAAAAATGAGGTAAGTAGATTCTTATCTTCTTTTCGCATTCATGATTTTTCCGATACAACGGTGTCGGCGCGGAATTTTGTCTCGTGATGAGAGCACTAGTCATATGTGCTCAACTCTACGTGGACCCCAACTGCAATCCAATAATAGATCGACACGTTGTATATTCGTGGCTCACCACCACATATTAAATATTTACATGGGCCCTCTTATCATAGCCCATTATCAGATGCTTACTGCTCATACTTACGTTTTTTGTCGTTACCCTTCAATTTCAATAATTTTCCATATGTGTCCCAATATATTTTGTATAACTTTTCTTTTGTATTCTCTCTTGCAAAAGAAAGATTTATCCTCAATACTAAAATCTACAATTAGCCATAGAATTGCTATATTAGTTCATTAGATGGAATGAGATTTTTATTTAATTATTAGTGTCAAATCAAAAAGAAACAAACCACGAAAGAGATTGGTTTCCGCAAAGAGAAGTTCAGATTCGAGGACAATAATACTTTAATTAATTAATTCGCCACTAATTTTATTTTTAAATAAAAGACAAAAAATAAAAAGAAATAATAAAATACAATCCGTGTATTTAATTTCCGAACTTCGCTTGCCTCCTGCGCTTCACGATTCTCACGACATCTGTTCATCTTCACCGATTTCCTCGTTCATGGATCTTCGTCAATGCTCTTCAATCTCTACGGATTAGTCAAATTACTCACTTGAAATTTACTATCCTCGAGTTTTACCACAGATCCGTTACGAGGACCGTTGAGCTCCGTCTCTTCCTTTTTACAATCCAGGCGGAAGGTCTGAGTTCGAATTTTCTTCCAGAAAGATCGAGATTCGTGATCTGTGGTTCTGAGAAGAAACAGTAAGAGCAAACAATCAATATGGGTTTCTTCAGCACGATACTAGGGCTTTGTGGATTTGGAGTTGGGATTTCTTTAGGACTTGTCATTGGATACTTTCTATTCGTGTACTTGCAGCCCAATGATGTGAAGGTTCGTTTCTGCGATTTCAGTATTTGTGACTTCTATAGGTTCACGTTTGGTGTCCATAAGCTATGTTAGAAATAGCAAATGGAATCAGTCTGTTGTCCACTATCTAGGATTTTCATGTTTACAACTTACCTGTATTCTTGGTTTTCTTGTTGTAGCTCTCTGAATTACATTTCTATTTAATTGCTCCAGTTAGTTACTTGTATGTTTCATAATTTAATTATTCATCTGAGAAAAGGTGTTTTCTGATCACTGTTTTCTGGTGATAGAATCATTGTTACTATCTAAATTCTTGATGGACATGTGGCCAAATATCCTTTTTCACTTATAGGATCCTGAAATTCGTTCGATAGCTTCTCAAGATCCGAAGGCTATGCAGCGTATGCTTCCAGAGATACCACCGTGGGTGAAGAATCCTGACTTCGATCGTGTATGTGATACACACTCTACATTCTTTTCACTACCTTTGGTATCACGAGTTCTTTTGTCTCAGCCCCTGATCTCTGTCCTTCTATCATCTTATGAACCAGGTTGACTGGATAAACAGGTTTCTCGAATACATGTGGCCGTATCTCGACAAGGTTACACATTTGGAGTTTCTCGTGCTGATATTTTTAGTAATGTTTCATTTCTTAGATTTTGAATTTTGGTCTCTCCAAATGATCCATGTAGGCCATTTGTAAGACTGCAAAGAATATAGCAAAGCCGATCATCGAGGAGCAGATACCTAAGTACAAGATTGACTCTGTTGAATTTGAAACTCTTACACTTGGCTCTTTACCCCCTACATTTCAAGGTGGGTTAATCTTTCATCTCATAAGAGCTAGAGTTGGTGGTGAAGAAAACCTAAGACCACATCCGAAAGATGGCATAAATTGGTTCTGTGACTTATAAGTATTATCCTTCTATATGCAGGGATGAAAGTTTATCTCACCGATGAGAAAGAGTTAATTATGGAACCTTGCTTGAAATGGGCCGCAAATCCCAATATTTTGGTTGCCATCAAGGCTTTTGGGTTGAAGGCAACAGTTCAGGTAATAAGATATCCTGCTAGATAACCCATTTTATACGAGGAATGGCCTAATTAATATTAGCATTCATGATTGTTACTCTTTCCGGTACTTACACTGACCAAGGGTATTCTCTCAGGTGGTCGATCTGCAAGTTTTTGCTGAACCTCGTATCACTCTCAAACCATTAGTCCCAAGCTTTCCTTGTTTTGCCAGCATTTATGTGTCTCTTATGGAGAAGGTTTGTGATTTAATCGTTATCTTTACAAGTTCAATTTGTTTGTGTAGTAGTCTATTCCATTTCAGATCTTTGGCAGAGCTTTTATGTTGTTTGACCATTCTTTGCGACTATGGCAGCCACATGTTGATTTTGGGTTGAAACTTGGTGGAGCAGATCTTATGTCAATCCCTGGCCTCTACAGATTTGTCCAGGTTAATAACTTTCTCTTACATTGTTGGGCTCATAAGTTGATTCGTGAGGGGGGAAGGTATGATTGATAATCACAGAAGAACTGCATACTGTATTCTTCTAGTTTCATGAAGTGGATTTGATTCAATCTTATATGGCAGATGAACCTCTGATATCTTCTAACCGTGATTTGGTCTTTTAGCTCTTACATTTCTTTTTGATTAAATTTTCGTTTTCTGTTCCATGGCTGCTTTAATTGTTTCAGGAGCAAATCAAGGATCAAGTTGCCAACATGTATCTCTGGCCCAAGACCCTTGTAGTTCCAATCCTCGACCCTGCTAAGTATGCCATTCTGTCCTTTTTGTCTGGATAATTAATCAATGTCTAAAGCCTTCATTGTTGCTTAGCTGATCTTAATTTATAATTTGCAGAGCATTCAGAAGGCCAGTTGGAATCGTCCATGTGAAGGTGGTGAGGGCTGTTGGGTTGAGGAAAAAAGATTTGATGGGTGGGGCAGATCCATATGTGAAAATTAAGCTCTCTGAAGATAAGGTCCCATCTAAGAAGACAACTGTGAAACACAAGAATCTGAATCCTGAATGGAATGAAGAGTTCAAATTCTCGGTCAGAGATCCCCAGACTCAAGTTCTAGAGTTCAATGTGTATGACTGGGAACAGGTATAGAAGCTATCTCGGGTGGCAGGTGACGTGGAGTAGAATGTATCTGCTAATTTTTGTTGTTCAAAACGCAGGTTGGGAAGCACGATAAGATGGGTATGAATGTATTAGCGTTGAAAGAAATGGTGCCTGATGAACATAAACCATTCACCTTGGAACTGCGTAAGACTCTAGAGGGCAGTGATGATGGGCAGCCAGACAAGTTTAGGGGGAAGCTGGAGGTTGAGCTCTTGTATAAGCCATTCACAGAGGAAGAAATGCCCAAAGGCTTTGAAGAAGGGCAGTCGGTACAGAAAGCTCCAGAAGGCACACCGGCTGCAGGAGGAATGCTTGTGATAACAGTGCATTCGGCTGAGGATGTTGAAGGAAAGCACCACACCAATCCTTACGTGCGCATCTATTTCAAAGGGGAGGAGAGGAAAACAAAGCACGTGAAGAAGAACAGAGATCCAAGGTGGGAAGAGGAGTTCTCTTTCATGCTTGAGGAGCCTCCCATTCGGGAAAAGGTGCATGTGGAAGTGCTGAGCACCTCTTCCAGGATAGGCCTCTTGCATCCTAAGGTAATCCACACTCAAAACTCAGCGTTTTACTGACAAGTGTTGGTGGCTAATTGAAAAAGTGGTTGATGATGGGCAGGAAACACTGGGGTACGTGGATATTCCGGTGGTAGACGTAATCAACAACAAAAGGATGAGTCAGAAGTTTCACCTAATCGATTCTAAGAACGGGAAGATTCACATCGAGCTTGAGTGGCGAACTGCCTCTTGATTCGTTTCTGATTCGGATTGAGAGAAAACAAAGAGAGAATTGGTTTGATGTTGTTAAAACTATGTGTTGTACAAAATGGGCTTAACTCTTTAAAACCAACCGCAGATTTGCCAAGCCCCCTTTATTTAGATTTGTGTTGGCCTTCGACTTTTCCCTTCTGTGCTACTAATTTTGGGGAATTTTCGTAAGTATCACTTCTGTTTAATCTTAGTTTCAAAAATGCTATATACAGTTTCAATTGTCATAAAATATAATTTTTTTCAAAAAACGAAAATTTAAAATAGTTCTGAAACTTAAAATCTTATCATTCAAAACTAAATCATGATTTTTCAAAACTAAACAGTAAATTTTAATTAGTGAAACCAATTGAGTTTTATTTTTTGGAAAAGCACCTTTTAATAATATTTTTGGGGTAATTAGTCAAAAGTCTGAACTTACCATTTTAAGCAAAAAAAAAATCTGAACTTTTAAGTGGTCTATCTAAATTTTCAATTCTCAGATTTTGGCAAAAAAAAAAACCTGAACTTTTGTTTACTTGGTTATTATAGACATAAAATTAGTCAACTTTAAATGAGATTTTAACCCGTTAATTGTCCGTTTAATAAATCTTTACCATGTCTTTAAGTGAAACGACATCGTTTCTGAAAAAGAAAAAAACTCTCGATTTCAACCTTAACTGTCGCGACATCAGAAGAAAACCAGAGACAATGTTGAAGAAATCGATTTACATAGTGAAAGAGATGAAAATCAAAGTTTCCGAGACATCAAGCTTGTGCGGCAAAAGGAGTTAGATTTCCATTGCATGTGATGTTGAAGACGAATGAAGCTGGGTTTCGAGATAGATTGGAGGTATGTTGTGATTCTTCTCCGCCATTGAAGACCTCGCCTTTGTACTTGTAGAAAAAATTCTTGATTTATAGAGTTTTGCTAAGTTGTGAGAGTTTCTTGCTTTCTCCGTCCGTAAATTGTGTGAAAATTCTGTTTAATCAATGAGACTGTTTTGTTTTAGGTACATTTTGTGTTGAATGATTTAGAAGAACTTAAAGAATGAAGAAACAAGTCTCTGTCTACATGTTTTGTGTGTGTGTGAGAGAGATCAATTCTGGATATGATTAAAGAATGTTTCATTTACAGTAGATGATATTGTAAAGTCCATTCCATGTTTTTGATTGGATATAGGGGATGAATGTGCAAATTGTTGTGGACTGATTTTTTGATATATGGATTCTTTGCTTGTTTGTTTGATCGGACAATACAATGTTCTTTTTCTTGCTTGTCTCTTTAATATATGGATTCTCTGCTTGTTTGTTTAAACAAATGAGATTACTGCAATTTTGGTTTAATTACTCTGCCATTCATGTATACTTATTATTCAACTATTTTTTTATGTAAAATTGTATGGAGTTTTATTGGTTATGATGTTTTGTAAATCCATAAGAATTTGGAAATATGTGGATTTTGAAATACCATGATTTAAGCTTGGATTTGGTCCTTTGTATTTTTAACTTTAAAACACTTCCAAATCCACCAAAATAAAAAGTGGATTTTAAAATCCAAATACAAATTATTAAATGAATAACACTGGATTTCAATTAGAATTTACAAAGAATAACATGTGATTTCATTTAGGATTTACAAATCATCAAACATATAACATGTGATTTCACATAAATTTCAAAATCCATTAAAACCTCATAACCAATAACACCCCCGTAATCTTTGTTGCTTTAGCGTATGATCTCCAACCAAAAAACATGGAATGGACTTTACAATATCATCCATTGTAAATGAAACATTCTTTAATCCTATCCAGAATTGATCTCTCTCTCTCACACACACACAAAACATGTAGGCAGAGGCCTGTTTCTTCATTCTTTAAGTTATTATGAATCACTCAACACAAAATGTACTTAAAACAAAACAGTCCCATCGATTAAAACATAGTTGTCACACAATTTACGGACGGAGAAAGCAAGAAACTCTCACCACTTAGCAAAACTCTATAAATCAAGAATATTTTCTACAATACAAAGGCGAATACAAAGGCGACGTCTTCAATGGCGGAGAAGAATCACAACATACCTCAAATCTATGTCAAAACCTAGTTTCATTCGTCTTCAACATCACATGCAATGGAAATCTAACTCCTTTCTCCGCACAAGCTTGGTATCTCGGTTCACCTTCGATTTTCGTCTCTATCACTCTATAAATAAATTTCTTCAACCTTGCCTATGGTTTTTTCTGATGTCGCGACAATTAGGGTTGAAATTGGGGTTTTTTTTTCTTTTCCGGAAACAACACCGTTTCACTTAAAGGCATATTAATAATTTTTTTAGTGGACAATTAACGGGTTAAACTCTCATTAAATTTTGACTAATTTTATGTGTATAATGACTAATTCAACGAAAATTAAAGTTTTTTGGCCAAAATCTGAAAATTGAGGATTTAAATGGACCATTTAAAAGTTCAGGCTTTTTGCTTAAAATTGTAAGTTCAGGATTTTTTGACTAATTTCCAAATATTTTTTATAATACTTGGAAATATGTAATAGTTCCATATATAAGTTGTTATTGTATTTTATGAAAATTTTCATTATTTTTTTCTCGATTATTTTCTAGTTAAAATTTGATATGTATTACGAAACATGTGGTCTAGTGGTTTCTTTTGTCTTCTTTCTGGACTAGATATCTAATCTAGTTAGTCACATAGCGCCACAGATTAATGTGACGAAAACATAA
Organism: Iberis pinnata; assembly: GCA_900406425.1. Classification (NCBI taxonomy): domain Eukaryota; kingdom Viridiplantae; phylum Streptophyta; class Magnoliopsida; order Brassicales; family Brassicaceae; genus Iberis; species Iberis pinnata. Next base: position 3,833 of record OVBE01000697.1, on the reverse strand, counting down.
TTTGATCTTCGTTATGCATAGTATTATGTTTTGATATAAATTATAAATATGCTATAAGAGTTTTATGATTCAGTATTGATACTATAATTATTATTAAATTGTTTATTTGATTACAAATTTTAAGTTTTTATCTTAAAGAGTTTGAAGATAATTATATTATTTGATTCATTTAAGTAATGTAAGCTCACTATTGTGAAGTGAGCTCGTGATTTTTCAACTTCGATGTTGGTATGTTGAGTCGATATCAAAGTAATCCCGAAATGGACCACTAAAAATCTGAAAAAAAAGTTTTCAGGTACTTGTAAAGCATCATAGAGCACATTCTTACGTACCGAGGATCTTATCACCTAGAAGTCATTGGATATTCATATTCAAACTATGTCGGATGCGTTGATAGTAAAAAAGCATTATGTCATTGTTATTACCATTATGGAGGCTGAATTTATGGCATATTTTGTGGATATAATCCATGCATTTTGGCTGCAAAATTTTATCTCAAGGCTCGGATATGGCTAAGTTGTTGGGAATTTTTTGTGACAATTTGTAGTAGTATTCTTTTCAAAGAATGACAAGTATTCAAAGGGTGAAAAGTACATGAAGTTAAAATACTTGTCTATAAAAAAAGAAGTACATAAACATAAAATGTTGTTTGGGCATATTAGAACGAATATGAGTGTTATAGATAAAATCTTGTTATTCTAATTATTGTATGCTCACTATATGTATATGAATTTACTTAAAGTTAAATTTCCATTTTTTTATTAAATATGTTATCATTAAAATATGGATACACAGTTATTGTTCATAAATAACATATATGTTATTTGGAGAATTAAAGCTTTTCTCAATATATATCACAATACAAAATTTGAAATGGTTTGTGATACATGTAAAGAATCATATTGCTGCTTAATGATATGTAACCGCATTCAATTATTTTTATTTTAATATTTATAATTATAGGTCAATAAACTTTATATACAATCGCACATTAAAATTATCAACACAATTGTAAAGTGAAAGAATGTAAACACATTTGTAGGATATGGGTTCAAGCTTCCAGACCCAATCCATAAACAAGCCCACAAGCAGAAGGAAGAAGTAGCAGCTCACCTTGCCGGCGCGTCGATACGCGCGGAGCGAGCCGTCTCAACAGTGTGTCTACAGTCCCCTAGGCGCGGCGTACAGTGCCCTACTAGCCGTGTCGCCGTATGAACAGGAGACCTAGCGAGCTACACATAATGATGACGAGCCGGCTATAAATAGAAGACCATCTCGAAGCGAAAAACGGTTGATTTTTAGAGAGAGAAATTCTTAGAGAGAAGTCAGAGCTATTTCGGACGACCCTCTACTCTTTCGACGAGCCAAGATCTTTTTGTAAACATAAATTCTAAGCGCGTCGGTACTGTCGACGCGCCTGTTAACTATTTGTAACTCTCATTTATCAAATACGAACCTAAATCTTCGGATCGACGATCCTAGATACAACAACATTTATATACTTATTTGACATATGTCTAACCATTTAATTTTAAAGATAAAGTTTATATTAAAATTATGATTTATAATATCAAGAACGATGTTGTGATGGATCGGTATTGACTAAAGACATTAGAAATTGGATGTATTAATAAAGAAAATACCAGTATGTATATATATCATACACAATAATTAAGAAAATAACTCATACTACCTAGGTTTTCTATTTTTTTTAAAATACTATTATAACCTTCAATTAAAACATGTGACATTATATATTTTTTTAGTCTAACATTATGGCACATCTTTTTTTCGAGACAATTTTTTTTTTTTGCTACTTTTGTTTTTTTTGTGGCTAATCCAACTTTTTTTGTAGCCTTATTTATTTTTGGAGTCTACATTTGGGGTTTTGAGTTTATATTTTGAGAATTTCGGTTTATATTTAGGGGTTCTCGGTTTATATTTTGGAGTTTTGAGTTTATATTTTTTGGTTTTGGGTTTCTATATTGGGGGGGTTTAGGTTTATATTTTTTTTTTGGGGGGGGGGTTGGATTTATATTTTGGGGGTTTTGGATTTATATTTTGGGGTTTTGAGTTTATATATTTGAGGTTTTGAGTTTATATTTTTAGGGTTTGAGTTTATATGTTGGGGTTTTAGGTTTATATTTTGGAGTTTTGAGTTTATACTTTGGGGGTTTTGAGTTTATATTTTGGGTTTAGAGTTTCTTTACATAGATAGCCCGACTATTACTTTCAGTAGTCCGACTATTATTTTCAGTAGTCCGACTATTCTTGGGTTTATATTTTATAAACCAAATTTACTATTCATTATTTAAAAATATAAATCCGTTTTAAATAATTTTAGATATGTGAGATTCATAAAAAATTAATTTTTTATATAATTTTTGTGATTATATTATTTTTGTACATGTTTTTATTTGAAAAAAATGAAAGATGATGGGAGTTAAGGGAAAAAAGAAGAAATGAGGGAGAGGTAGAGAGTGAGAAGAGAATACCTATGAGAATGTAAAAATAGAAAAGAGATATAAGTATCATATTTGTTTTGTTGGAAAACTAATTATACAAATAATTGTAAATTTGCCTAATATTGGAATTTCAATTGTATATTCATGCAATTAGCCCTATTAATAACTCATCTCTTTTGCCTAATTTAATTATATATAATGGCAAGGTTTATCCCATCTGTATGCATGTGTTTCATTAAGTGAAAGAGAAACTCAATTACATGGTGTAGTCAATAAAGACACACTGACATAAAGCCCTGCGTAATTAGTGGCGGTTATAAGGAAGAAGTGCGAGTTTTTTTCTATTTTAGGAAGAAAAAATTAAAAAGCATATTTGGGTTAGTTTTCATACCATGAAAAAAACGATGTAAGTACAAAAAATAAAAGAGACACATAAATTTTCACAAGATTCTGTTTTTAACTTACATCTTTGGAATCTAGTCTCAAAACTCAGTTCACTAAAACAATAAAGCAATTGTCTTATAATCTAGCACTCTTTTTTATATAAACCCTTTCTAAAGTATCTATCGTTGAGGTAGACTCTAATTACTCAATCTTATGGATTTTCACAATACCTGAAAACACCGACCCACACCGATCAACACCTCATATTAATTTTCTATTAAGCTCTGGTGTGACGCAGACGTTATGCCTCATACTCTTCTTCTTCTTCAATCATGGTCGGCTTAACTCACATATTACTTCAAAGTGGCTCATTTATCTCTTTATTATTATTCATGCCTCCAAATCTAAATGAGTCTTGGGTTATATTTTTCAGTCAGCTAGAAATTATTATATTCAGAGTTGAAACTTTCATATGGATAATGTAATACATGATCAATCAACAAAAGGTAATAATTGTCAGAACACCAAAGCCTCCAAGTGAGAAAGAGTCTTCTACCAAAGATTCTTCTTTCGCAGTGGGCTTCAAATCCAATGCCCAATACAACCAGCCCAACAACAAGCCCATTCGAAGAACCTGCAACACTCTGCTTTCAACATGCAACAACAGAAACAGAGGAGACGTTAGAGATGAAGACAAAACCATCCAAAAAGCAAAAAGAATCAAATCACACAGCTGTCAAATGCATCTGCAAAACAGATTTCAATCATTAGCTGATGAATAGAGATTAGACACATGTAATAGGGCAAAGAGTGTGCTCTACTATATAAAGAGCATTCTCGGATTGTAATGAAGTTTGAGCTTGAAATAAAATGAAAGTTAAAGTTCTTCTCTTTTCCATTCTTTGATTATGCTTTCATGGTATCAGAGCTGTTGATACCAGGTGTAGCACCTACCCTAAAAGCTCATTTCGACTCAAGGCCCAG